>FYEV01001527.1:11987-81269 GCA_900188565.1 Geosmithia flava
GGGGGGGGGGAAGTGACGAGTCTAGGCCAGAAAGCGAAAGTGTTCCTGGTCCTAGAGATAGTATATCCGTGATACCCGTCTAGCCGACGTCTAGCTGCGCGCTGGCCTCTCTCTCTCGTCTGACGTGTCTGACGTGGTCTGCTTACGCGGAGCCTCATTCTAGATCCCTGGGGAAGGATAGACGAGCATCGAGGCAAGGACTATTCGAAATGGCATCATAAGGGGTAGAAGGCGTGATGGCCTAGGGCCGTGTCAGGGCGGTATCAAATGCTTCTACTACTGCTACTAGTACGGAGTACGAATACTACCTACCTAGGGGAGTTGTTGATTGACGGTGCCAGAGGTGGTGGTGATTATGGCGTTTAGGTAGTTGGTGATGGCGTGCTGGGGGGTGGCTGTGATGAGGTGTGTGGAGGTTCCAGTACGGAGTAGACGGTGACGTTTTGGCCTCGTTCTTTCCCCTGATCTACGTAATTGCTACAGAGGGGGGTTTGCGATATCTTTTTTTCTTTTCTTTCCTTTTTGTCGTTGTTTCAACTTTTTCTTATCTACTTTTCTTTTTCTATGTACTGCGTACGAGTACAATGGTTTCTTTTGTAAGATGTCTCTGTAATGGAATAACTCTCTTGTTAACTCAATCTGTGCTACATTATGAGTGACAAGCTGTCAGTGGGTGTGAGATTTGTCGGATTTGTTCGGACGTATTGCCGAGGATTCGCACCGAGGATTCGCACCGAGGAGAGAGAGAGAGAGAGAGATTGAAAGCATGTGCGGTCCATGGTTTATGGATCATGGATGCAGGGTTTCTGTAATGATACGGTCACAGAGACTTGAGATTGAGATTGTGAGTGGGAGTGGGAGTCGGTACTTGCATCTTGCAGCGTTGTTACGACTATCATCTGCACAGGCAATGATACGGAGATTAGGTGCGAGGAAGGCATTACGGTCAAGTGTATTAATACTCCCGCCGTATCTGTAAATAATACGCTGCAGGCTGCTCGGCGCCCGCGGGTTGCAAGTATGGAGGGCGTAGGTGTGCTGGGTTCTAGGGGGCAAGTGCGCTGTAATACAAACACGCAGCAGCCACCTAACCTCAATCCCGTCCGTTATTGTACTCCGTAATACTCGTAATACCCCAAATAACTGCTTAATTATTTCGTATTCGATACGGCTGTGAACGGTCCACGGAGAAGGAAGATGATTGGTCAGGGTGTGGGATTTGGGTAGTAGGGGATTTAGGGGGTGGGTGGAGAGAAGGAGGCTTGAGAGTGGATTCAGAATGATGATGGTGTGTGTCTGTCCTAATAATATTCTTGTATTCTTGTATTCTTGTATTCCTGCTTGGACCAATTATGGAGAGGCATGATGAGGTTGTTGTTGTCATGGGACAATACGAGCACGCAATACGAGAGATATCCCAGTAGACGTACCCAGGTAAGAAGGTCAAGGTGAAGCAGTCGAGATGTTTGATGTAGGAAAGATGCAAGAATCTGGAACATTGCATCGTCGTTTTAGAATGAGGAAAGTGATGTTCTTTTTTGGGTAGTACCAGTACGGAGGAATAGTACGAGAACATTCTCGTCATGATACGTTCACATGGAAACAAAGAGGCTTAAGAGGATAATTAGCAGCACGAGTAGTGACAGTGAGAGAGAAAGATGGAAGTTGGTGGTGGTGTGGAGAAAGTGTGGAAATACACATACTCGTACAGGGCTACCCACTTGGTGCACGCACAGGGCACACAGGGGACAGATAGGGGGAAATACGTACTAGTCATACACGGCATTTTCACAGGGTGGTACATGCGTCTAGCGTGTGATTATAGGGTTAATCGCATGTACCTACTTTCCCGTTGCAGTGCTTGTACGAGTATCACCTTCAGTCGCTACTAGTAGTACTAGTAGTACTCGTAGTACTCCGTACCAGAAGTCACAACGTGCTTTGACAAGTCAATCACGTCATGTTGGTTAGGAACGAGTAGGAAGGAGTTTTGCCTGATTTCTTGGTACGTAGTAGAGTCAGTCCCGGAAGAATACAAAAGGTCGGGAAGGGGGACGCGCGGCCATTTCTGATAGTTTCTTTTTTGTCGATACAAAAGTACGAAGTACGTGATTGTAGGGAGAGAGAAAGAATCCCGTCTGCAGCCCGTGTCGATACAGAGTACACAGAGTACGAGTACTACCTGTAATACTACGAGTACAGACACAAAAACGAGGCAGAGGCAAATGTCGTCAGGGGGTCGAGGATTACGCGTACTCTTTTTTCCCCTTGACTTGCTCGTACAAGGAAAAAAAAGGGGAGCACAAATTGTGGACAAAGAACAAAGAATAAGAGAAAAAAAGAGGAACAATGGTCAAAACTATTGTTACAGATGAACTGATTGACATGTATTACAGGGCAAAAATGAAAGAAAGGTAAAAGTCGTTGCAGATTTGGTTGCATGGTGGGTTGGTGTGGATGGATGGATGAATGAGTGGCCAGGCACACACCTCAGGGATGGGATGATGCGGCAAGGACTATTACGGAGTATTACCGGCGGCACAGGTAAGGGGACAGGAAGAGAGAGAGAGAGATGGCCAAATAAGGTGTGAAAATAATCATGAGAATAACCATGAAAAAACGGTCCCAGGGGATTCTTGGATTGAATCCATAGGAGCGAGGCTTTTTTACGTGTAAAACGGGTCCGAGTTGTCGCAAGATGCCGATCGCTGCACCAGCCCCTGGAGGTTATTATTACAGAACGGGCATCCATGGCATGAGAACAACGCTGTAGCGTCCAGTAGGGCGCTGGATTATAGCGTCCACCTGACCACTGAAAGGAAAAAGGCCCGCAATAGGTGGACTCCATACAGGTACAGGTAGTACTAGAACGGGGCGAGCACGAGTAATTACTACCCCAGTCAGATACATGTACCTGTACTCTGTAGTTTGTATGGAGAGTACATGTACCTAAATCAATGGTACTACTCCATAGTAGTAGTAGGCTGTAACAGATGCCTGTGGCCTGTACTCCGTAGCCTGCACGGAGTCATAGGCGTCTAACCGGATCCCCCCTAAACCGCACGAGTTCAAACAAAACCCAGGTGCGGCAACGTTTACGAGTACCACTCGTACACTCGTAAAGAGGGTTGGATCAACGAGGAAGGGTAATACTACTATTACCCAGTAATACTTCGTATGGAGAAGGGGGGAGGGGAAGGGGAAAGAAAAGCACGGACATGATAATTAAGCTGACTGCTACGGGTAATATTACTCGTGTCTATCTGTCCGTAAGCAGAGAACTGGGCTGGCAGGTGGCTGCTAGAGATACTAGTAATAACAGGTACGGGAGGGTGCTAGTGATACGGAGTGATAGGTCCTGACATTAATGTACCGAGTAACAGATTCCGTCGGGGGTTGGCATGTATCAGAATGAAAAGTGGTACATGTCCTGTACAGTTTATTTTACAGTATGAATAAGAGTACGTGTATTTGCTGTACGTGTATAACGCAGTATTACTAAGATTTTGATGGTGTATGTTGAACATTCGACACCGACGAAGATATCGATGCTCTCTCTACTTGAGGGCGAGAACATTCTCTCCGAATAGATGCATCAGGTCAACTTAAGCTCATACGATAACATTATTTCCGCATTACCAAGGGAAAAATGGAAAGGGAATAACGTACGAAATGGGGACAATACGAGGTTTATTTTCCCTCCTGCTAGCCATGCCTGGTTAATTCGGACTACGGAGTATGGAGATGCACTAGGGAGTTAGCACTGCTAGTCGGCAGCTACGGAGTAGTTAGCACGCTTGCTTGACTCTGCTTGACTCCTAGGTCTGCTCAAAACTCCCCTGGGATGCTGTGGGCAAGTGACAAAGAAAAAGAAAAGGCTTGGTACCAAGGCGCTATTACTGGCCTTGGGGCCATGCATCGTATGACCGAGTCCTCTCCCTGAGGGTGCTCGACCTGAGTGCCTGACTCTTTGACTCCTTCTTTATTCCCTTGGCCTCCTCCACTCTTTACCGCCGGCCGTGTTTCCCCACAAAAGGCATACGTACGCTTTTCTGACGCTATACTGTGCACTATTCCGTACCGAGTACGTCATCGGTACCAGAGCATTCTTGTCCACGGTTACCACTATTATTCTTCCACGGCAACACCAACTCTCTTTTTTTCCCAGAAAACTTCCCACCGGACGGGGCCACGCCTAACTACGAGTAATAATACTCCGACTAAATAATACCTGTACTCCGTAGAGTACGACGTAATTGTAGCGACCTCCTGCGAGTACCGCACTCTGTACAGATACACATAATGACAACGTGAGAAGTCACTAGCGCCGCCTTTGCATCCGTGTCCTTGTGTGCCTTCCTCTTCCCCTATGCATGGGTCGCTCTTTCCGTTTTTGAAGGTTCCTTTCTCTACTACCCGTACTCTCCCCCCCTGCCTGACACTTTCTCTCTCTCTCTCTCTCTCTCCAACGGCTGTCCCTTTTCTTTTCTTTTCTTTCTGCCGTCCCACCCCCTCCTCGCTCTGCTTTGAGTAATACTTTCCCCTTTTTCTTTTTATATTTCTTTGGCCCCTGTTGGTGTGAATCCCTGCTGCGCTTCTTTTTTACCTTTTTTTGCCTCCTACAACTCCTTCCCCCCCTCCCCTCGCCCCTCCTCTCCTCCTCCGCCATATTTGTGTGGGGATCCTTTCTACAGACACACCACAACCACCTTTCTTGTGTCTCTTGTCTCTTTCTCTCTCTTTCTTCTCTTCCCCTTTCTTCATAACCCAAATACTTGAACTGTCATTTCCTTCCTTTCAATCCTCCCCCCTCCTCCCCTCATTACACTCCCCCATCCCACTAGCTTGGTTTGGGAACTTGCAGACAGTGTACGAGTATTACTTTGGCTCATCCGGTCGGTCCTTGGAACCGTCTCCTCCATATTAACGAGCATTGATTTGTTTGCTCGTGGCTTTTTTTTGTGGACCACACAGGCAGCCTTGCCATTCTCAACTTCCTCTTCTTCTTCTCTTCTCCCATTCCTTTCTTCTCTCTCCCTTTTCCCTTTCCCTCTCTTTTTCCCTTCCTTCCCCATACATACCTCCACCTACACCTTAACAACACATACCACCATTATACGCCTTGATCTTGTACAACATCATCATGGCTATTGGTGACGAAGGAAACGTGAAATGGGTCGATGTGAGTACTGTCCTACACCACCCCTCCCGCGATCCATCTGTATTTCCGATTTCACATGTCTTTTCGGCGGTTGTCCTTCGAGCCAAGAAGGGCTTGTTGAAGTCTACAAACACCACAAGAGACAGTAGAGCAAATGACGTGGTGAACTGACACATACAAACTTCAACAGGGCCTCCGTGGTATCGCCTCATCCCTCGTCGTCGTCAAGCACGTTGTGGCCGCTTGGTTCACTCCCCTGCTATGGCCCTCCAACTCTGAGGAGGACGCACCCGTCCTTCTCCAGCTCCCCTACTTCCGCGTCTTCGTCCAGGGACGCATCGGTGTCGCCATCTTCTGTCTCGTTACCGGATACGTCTGCTCGCTCAAGCCCGTCAAGCTCTTCCTCCAGGGCAACCAGAACCAGGCCTACAACTCCATGGCCAAGTCGGCCGTCCGCCGTGTGCCTCGCCTCTTTCTTCCCGTCGCCATTATAATCTTCATCAGCGGTATCGCTACACAACTGGGTGCATTCGAGACGGCCAACCACTCGGACGGCTACGGCCTGCAGGTTACCAGCCCCGACCGCCGTGACAACATCTTCGCCGCCCTCTACAACATGGTCCACGACCTCCTCTCCGTCTGGACCCACGGCCGCAGCGAGTACGGCGCTGAGCTCTGGACCATGATGCCCATCCTCAAGGGTGCCTTCTGGGCCTACGTCTTCCTGATTGCCACCTCGCACGTCCAGCAGCGCTGGCGCATGGTCATTGCCCTGACTCTGACCTTCTACCGCTGGGCTTCCAACGACCCCTTCTTCGGCATGCAGTTCTTCTTCGGCGCCTTCATGGCTGACCTGCAGAACCTCGACGCCGACTCCTTCAAGCGCGCCCAGTCCATCTCGGCCGCCGGTGGCATCATCCGCACCGTCATGTCCGTCTTCTTCCTCCTCGTCGGTCTCTTCATCGCCTCGCTCCCCGACGACCACTCCGACTGGCAGCCCTGGTCTCGCTTCCTTCACGAGTTCCTCGCCGCCATCCTTCCCGAGAACCCCGACTTCCCCCGCTTCGCCTCGGGTATTGGACTGGACGTCATCGTCATCGGCCTCCACCTGTCGCCCACGGCCCGCTCCATCCTGTCCAACCGCTTCTTCCTCTGGCTCGGTCGCATGTCGTTTGCCGTCTACCTCCTCCACAACCAGATCCTCCGCTCCATCCTCTGCTGGATGGTCTACGGTTTCGACATCCCCGCCGAGGGCGAGCCTCCTCTGACCCTGGGCAGCCCCGTCAAGCTCTTCATCGTGCTTCCCCTCTACGTCGCCATGGTCTACGGTTCCGCCCACCTGTGGACCACCTATGTCGACAGCTTCTGCGCCCGCATCTCGGAGCGCATCGTGTCCTACATCAAGGAGGACCCTGATGAGAAGTCGGCTGGTCCCACTCTGCTGCCTCAACACGGCAACAACTAAAGTTTTTGTGTCATTTTAATATCTTTCTCTCTTCTTTTCTTCTCTCTTATCTATTTGCGCAAAGAGATATGAAAGAATTGTCACGGCCTTTTCTTTTTTTTACCGTTTCCTTTTTCTTTTCGTCTTGACGGAATTTTCCCCATACTCTTCTGTTCCAACAAAGCCACTACAGCACACCATTTCCTTTCTGTTGTTTTTTATTTATTCCATTTCTCAAGCCCAAACATATGCACCCAAGGTTCACTAGGTACAAAAAAACGCACATTACACATAAGACTCGAGGGTTAGATGCTTTTTTATTATTATTATTCTGGGATGGCGTTTGCATCTTGTTTCCTCACCCCCCCTTTCCTTTTTTGATTGTTTCAATGTTATCATTGTCTATTCTTGTTGAAATTTCTCGTCATCGTCATGGGTCAAATATTGTCGCAACTTCAGACATGTTCGTTTGTAATTTAGGCCTGACAGCAATACCCTGCATACGTTTTGCATACAAAAAAGAAATAAAAAATTTCAAAACAAAGACTGAAGTGTTCCGCTTGCTTGATTGTGTCTACTCTGTACGAGACTATGAGTGGTACTGCCAGTCCCGATGGTTGTTACATCATTGTTGATGTCTCTCGTCGGGATGCCTGTCGTTTCCGGAGCTTACGTGTATACGTCGTATTGGGCATGTGTGACGGACCATATTGTGTCAGTCTGTACGACGAGTTACGTATATTGGTATTGGCATTGGCATTGTACGAGTGTGCTACAGGCTGTTATCACTACAGGCTATTATACAGGTAGCCTATACTAGTAGTACTAGGTGCTAGGTAAAGCTTGTGGCTCAGTGGGCACTGGGCAGTGAGCAGTGGGCAGTGAACGATGTAATGGGCAACAAGGTCGTATTCTACGACTCAGAGAGAGTTAAGAGAGAGAGAGAGCCTGAGACATGGGCAAGGTGGCTATGCATGCGGCCTTGTTTAGGGACTTGAGGGGGGAAGGAGAGTCATATGTACGTCGTACTTTTGTTACGGAGCAGACGAAAAAAGAAACAAAAAATTCCAAGACAATAAGGGACGAGAGTTACGGAGTAGCAATACTCGACTGCCCGTACTCCGTACAAGAAAAGTCACAGAGCAGACAAATGCTCGTGTGATCAGTTACCTTAGTCATCGGGAAAGTGCAAATAGCAAAGGTGAAATGGAAAGAATATTCACCGCCTTCCATTTTCAAAGGTACCCACATCATTCTAGGTACAGGCCAATTAAACGTAATCATTGTGAGGGGCACCAATGGCAGAAAAGTGTAAAAAAAAAAAAAATTGGCTAGTAGGAAAGGGAAAAGAAAAATGTGTTTTGTAGGTGAAGAGAAAAATGGCCCATACTAGGACCATCAAGATATAATCTATACAACGACACATTCAAGATGCGGTATGTTCTTACCCCCCCTGAGATCACCAGAATTGGATAGGGAATCGACTTTGATCTAACACTTTTTGATTGATAGTGTCGACCCGTGTTTCTTTTGCGGACGCCCGTCTTATCCGAGCAAGGGCATCACATTTAACCGCAATGATGGTACGTTGACCGACATTCGAGGCAGAGTCCGAAGGGGAATAGGAAAGAGATTCGAAGCAGAACAACAATGAGAAGGACAACAAGGGAGGGGAGAGGGAAGAGAAGAAGAAGAAGAAGAAGAAGAGGGATACATAAGAGAGGAGGGACAAGAAGAAGAAAGAAGGAGTGATAGAAATACTGACAAAAAGTGTGCAACAACAGGCCGATCCTTCCGTTTCTGCCGAAGCAAATGCCACAAGAACTTCAAGATGAAGCGCAACCCCCGCAAGCTCAAGTGGACCAAGGCCTTCCGCAAGGCGGCAGGCAAGGAGATGACGGTGGACAGCACGCTGGCCTTCGGCGCCCGCCGCAACGTGCCCGTCCGCTACGACCGGGAGCTGGTGGCCAAGACGCTGCGCGCCATGGAGCGCGTGTCCGAGGTGCGCGCCCGCCGCGAGCGCGTCTTCTACCGCCGCCGCATGGCCGGCAAGAGGGAGCGCGAGCTCACGGCCGCCCGCCGCCTCGTCGCCGACAACGAGCACCTCCTCCCCCGCCTGCGCGGAAGCGAGAAGAAGAGGCTCGAGGAGCTGGGCGCCACGGCCGAGGACGTCGAGGCCGAGGAGCTCAGGCTCATGGATGGCAAGAAGAAGGCCAGCCGTGTCGTCGGTGGCGAGAAGAGGAGGCTTCGCGTCCGTGTCGACGGTGGTGTCGAGGAGGTTGGCAACGATTCTTATGCTGCTGGTGGCGATGACGATGATGAGGATGTCGATGATGATGAGATGGATGTTGAGTAGAGAAGAAGGAGAAGAAGAGAAAAAAAAAACATTGCTGTCTGTTGGGGTTTCATTTATTTGGAGCATTTGGCGTTGAAATGGATTTTTATCATCACTGAACAAAATAAGAAATAACAGATTTTCACAAAAGGGATATCAATATCAGCACATCTTGACTCTGTTTGACATGTTGAAAAATATCATCTCTTGACCGCCATGACTTGTGACTACGACTTGGGGACCTTGCAGAGTTCGACTACTACTTCAACATGGCATCACTCTAGGGACCTTGAAACTTGACAATATACTGTATATAAACAATTACGACTTCAAAATATTTTTTTTAAACGCCTAAATCCACTTACTCCTCCTCCATCTCCGCCGCGGCAGCAGCCTCAGCAGCCTCGACATCCTTCCTCAGCTTGTGAGCGACAACCCACTCCTGCGCCTTGGCCATGATCTTCTGCTGGCCCTTGGCGTCCCTCTTGCCCTCCCAGGCGGCCCATCGCCTGAACCAGCTCTCGGCCTGCTTGGGCTTCAGACCCTTGACGCGGGTCCTGCGCTCAAAGACGTCGCGCACGGGCGCCAGGTCGCCACTGCCCTTCTCGGCGTCCTCGGCGATGCCCATCTCCAGATCGAGCAGCTGGCTCCACAGGTCGCCCTTCTTGGGCCAGGTGGCCAGCATGCCCTCGAACATGGTGCGGCCGCGCTCCGGCTCGCCGTTGGGGGAGCGGAACTCCAGCGCGGCGAAGCGGCTGATCAGGTTGGCGTTTTGCGCGCCGTGCTGCTGCTGCGATCGGCCTAGCAGGCTGCGCGCGCGGCTCACCTCGTTCATGGTGACGTGCAGGAAGTGGGCGTAGTTGATCCACACGTTGGGGGACTTGTAGCCGAACTTCTTGACCATGTTCTCGAAGAGAGCGTCGGCGTCCTGTTGTTACCTTGTGTTAGTGGGTTGTTCTTGTGTGAGTGTAAAAGAGTGAAGGGAGGAAAGAAACATACCTTCAGCTTTCCAGATTGGATGTACGTGCTGGCCAACCTCTCGTAGACCTCCTGCTCATCGTTGACCTGGCATGCCCGGCGGAAGACGTCCTCGACAGTCTTCTTGTTGCCGTACTGCACCTCGAGGTTGAGGTAGGCGGCCCACATGTTGAGCTTGCTGGCCTCCTCCTTCATGCTGATGCTCTGCACCGCCTTCTCCGCCACCTCGCGCGCCTTGCTCAGGTCGCTGACCTGCATCTGGAAGATCATGAACTCGATCCACAGCTCCGACGAGTCGGGGTGGTCCAGCAGGAGACGCTCGTAGTCGCTCGCCACCTGCGGGCCCCTGGCGTCAAGGTCGGCTGTGCGGTCCACCTCGGCAGAAGACTTCTTGCCGCCCTTCTTGGACGACGACGACTTCTTCTTATCGTCCTCCTCCTCGTCCGAGTCGGACTCCTCTTCCTCGGCAAAGGGATCGGCTGACCAGGCGGACTTCTTGCCAGCTCCCAGACCGGAGGGCTCGTCATCCTCATTATCATCCTCATCCTCATCCTCCTCATCGTCTTCGTTGTCGTCCTCTTCCTCGTCATCATCCGTGTCCATCTGGTTGTCGGTTCCGAGAATCTGCAGGGCAGCACCGCCGTCAGCCATCTCGGCGTCGCTGTCCTCCTCGTCGGAGCCATTCTCCAGCAGAGCACCGTCGTTGTCCGACATGTCCGTGTCCTCATCATCGTCGTCCTCGAAGAAGGAAGGCTTCAGACCAAAGCTGATCCTCTTCTTCTTGGCGTCAATGTTCAGGATTATGGCCTTGACCACGTCGCCCTCCTTGTAGAGCTTGGTGGCGTCCTCGACGGGCTTCTCGGCCATCTGACTGCGGTGGCACAGACCGCTGACGTTGGCAGAGTTGTCCACCAGGATGAAGGCGCCAAAGTCCTCGACCTTGCGCACCTTGCCTGTGACGATCTGGCCCTCCTTGAGCTCGACGAGCGTCACGGGAGGCGTGTAGTCCTCGTCCAGGGCTGACGACTTGAGGCTCAGCTCAAGCTGGCGCGTGGCAGCGTCCACTGAGAGAACGCGAGCCTTGACCAGCTGGTCGACCTGGAACTCGTCCTTCCAGTTCTTGAGGAACCGGTCCGACAGGTTGGCAATCTTGACCAGACCCGTCACCTGACCGCCCAGAAGAACGAAGAGACCCTTGTCCGAGACGTTCTTGACGAAGCCACGGATGATGTCGCCAGAGTGCACCTGCGAGAAGTCGGTAATCTCCTTGTCGGTGACGGTCGAGGTGGAGCTCAGGATGCGCGAGGGGCGCATCGACAGGCGTAGCCTCTTGTTGCTGCCGTCCACCTCAACCACCGAGACACGCACAATGTCGTTCTTCCTGTAGTTGAGCGTGTTGACGTCGTCGTACTTGTCCGCCATGTCGGGCAGGTGCACGGGGCCAGAGACGTTGTCGCTGAGGTTGACGAGCACCTGGCGGTCGTTGACCTTGGTGACACGTCCAGGCAGCGTCATGTTGGGCCTCAGAGTGTCCCAGGCGATGGCGGCGGTGGCATTGGCCGGTCGCGCCGACAGGTCGAGGCGGCTGTTGCTGGGGTCGACCGACGTGACGCGCACCTTGAGCGCGCAGCCGGGGGGGAAGTTGCCGGGGAGGTCGCTCAGCAGCGACAGGTCGTTGGACGCGTCCATGGCCATGATACGGCCGCGCACCTTGGGAGACAGGTTGGCCCACAGGAATGCCGGTGTCACGTTGTTAACAAAGGCAATGTGCTGGTCGCCAACCTTGATCTGCTCCAGCGAGAGGGGCTCCGACGTGGCGCCCGCCTTGAGGAGGCTGTCCTTGACGGTGAACTCCAGAATCGAGTGTGTCGAGCGGTGCGAGATGGGGAGGAAGCGGTGGTCCTTGGCGTCGTGCACGCCCAGAACCTTGGCCTTGAGTACCTGGCCCCTGTGGAACTTGGTCAGGGGCTCCTTGGCGTTGTCAATCTCGTCCCAGCTGTCAAAGACCTGCGAGATGTCGATGCGGCCCTGGACCTCGCTATTGAGGACCTGGACGTTCATCTGCGTCTCCTTGATCGACGACACCTTGACCTTGGTGATGCTGCCCTCCGTCAGGTTGTCGTCAGGGGCAGGGGCGGCCTTTTGGTTGGCCTTCCTGGAGGTGGGCTCGTCGTCGTCGTTGGCAGAGGGCAGGCCCACCATGATGCGGCGGAGGTCAGGGATGACCGAGATGACCTTGACCTCGATGGACTGGTTCTTGTAGAAGCCAAAGTCGGGCTTGGTGTGAGTCTCAGCAGGCAGGCGGGACTTGGGCAGCAGGGCGAGCAGGTGAGCGCCAAACTGGACAAAGACAGCCGTCTGGGTGATGTTCCTGATGAAGCCCGAGACAATGGCGCCCGTCTTGGCGTCTTCGAAGCTGGTCAGGAGCTTCTTGTTCTTGGAAGCGTCCACAAGGCTGTGCTTTTGTGTCAGGATAATGACCCGGCGCTTGTCGTCCTTCTCAATCACCATGAGCTCCGACAGGGACTGGCCGACGTTGATGCGCTTCATGGCGAATTGGTTCTTGGACAGGGACTTGTCGGTTAGGTGCCCGATGGGGAGCATGGCCCTGAGGCCACTGTCCGCCAGCTCGACGTACACCTGGTCCTCAGTCTTCTGTGTCACCTTGCCGCTGACAAAGGCGCCGACTTGTAGGTTCTTGAGGGCTGCCTGCTTGTCGAGGCCAAAGGCGGCCGGGTCCTTGCAGGAAACCACGAGCCTCCTGGTCTCGGGGTCGACGTCGAGGACGTGAACCGAGACGACCTGGCCGAGGCGGAAGTGCTCGCTGGGGTCACGGATGTAGGCCTCGCTCATCTCACCAACGGGGAGGAATCCCTTGAGGTTACCGTAGAACTGGATGTGGGCGCCGTTGGACTGCATCTTGATAATGGTTCCGGGAACCTGCATGCCAACACTCGCATCGTCGTATGACTTGATGACGGGGGCCTCGGAGTTGACGAGAGTCTTCTTCATGGTCAGCTTCATCCTCCTCTTGGGCGGATCCGTCGAGAGGACCCTGGCCTTGACCTTCATGCCCTCCCGGAACTTCTTCTCGGGGTGCTGAAGATGGACGTCGGCCAGGTGGCGCTCGGCGACGAAACCGGTGATGCCCTCGGCAACCTTGAGGATGAGACCAGACACACCCTCTCCATCGACGACGAGCTTCTCCACCTCGCAGTTGACCACTTCGCCAACGGGCACATCCTCGAGACGAATGTAGGGCTGGTCGAGAACGCTCTTCTCAAACGACAGATGGAAAAGACCATCCACTTCGTTGTATCCGACAACACGACCCTTGTGGACCGAGTCCTTCTTGTAAGGTCCGCTGCTCTCGAACAGGGCGTCCACCTTTCCGTCCTTGACGCGGGAAATGTGGACGAAACCGGTCAGACCGGGGATGCCAATGTCGACAAACAGACCAATCTCGGTCTCGACGTGCTTGACAGTGCACTTCTCAACGAGAGACGAGATGGGTAGGACTTCGGTCGGCGTCTTCTTGTTCTTGTTGGGGAGCTTCCTGCCCAGAGTGGAGATGTGCGGCAGGAGCGAGATACCCAGCTTGGGCTCCTTGGAGGTAGGGAACGTGCAGATGATGCGGGCCTTGACCTTGGAGGCAATCTTGTAGGTGGACTCCAGGTCGACGCCAGAGGGGCCAACGCCAGAGTGGATCAGGTCGGCCGTAGCATCGACGTGACCCATGATCTTACCGGCAAGACCGCGCCTGTCGGTGTTGGTCACCAGAACATCGGCACAGGTACCAGGGAGGTAGGTGCTGATGGTGGTGGCCTCGGAGGGGACGGACTTGACGTTGTTCAAGCGCTTCCCGAGAAGGGAGAGCTGAGCGACCTTGCCACCAGACACCTTTCCGGTGACTAAGCAAAGTAGGACGGCGCCAGTTTGGAGGCGCTCTTCAGCTGTGGTGGCAGGGTCGATCTCGCCCTTGGGCAGGAAGGCCCTCATATTGGGGATACCGATGTCCATGACGCAGCCGTGGTCCTCGACACTGACAACTGATGCCATGACGGTGGTGTTGGCAACAAGCTCGTCCATTCCTAGTCCAGTGTTGGACTCTGTCGGACGCATTGAGAGCTCAATCTTGCGCCTTCCCTTTCCAGTAGCAGCCTCGTCCATAGTAGAGACGACGTAGACTCGGACGTACTGCCCAATGGTGAAGAGCGAGTCGAGGTCGACATTGGTGTCGTCTTCGTCCTCGTCATCCTCGTCATCCTCGTCGGCAGCGGCGCGCTCCAGCTTGCCGGTAAGCTGCTCCGAAATGGCGACAATGGAGACATGGCCTATTAGGTTGTTGGGGAGGGTGACTTCGACATCGAGGGGGTTTATGCGGGAGATCTGACCGAGGACCAGAGATCCTTTGACAAGTTTCTGGAGAATTGGGCGAAATGTTAGCGGAAATTATGTAGGCAGTATGCACGGCAGGCATCGAGGGTAGATTGTACTGTACCTTGAAACTAAGACTCTCAACCTTGACAGAGTCTTCCTCAGACTTCTTCGACCCGGTCGTCTTTGCGCTCTTCGCGGCGGCCTTGGTCTTCTTCTTCTTGGCGCCCTTGGTGGCCGTGTCGAACTCGTCCTCTTGCATGGCGTCTGCCTTGGCGTCGAGCTGAATCTGCCTCTGTTCGAGGGGCGTCAGAATGCCACCACCTCCTCGGGGGAACATAGGCTCCTCATCCTTGAGGACAGAGACGACCGACTTGGGCTTGTCGGCGGCGGGCTTGGTTGTGGTGGAAGGCTTCGCATCCTTGCTGGCGGAGGGGACATCCTTTGTCTTTTTGGCTGTCTTTCCGGGCCTCTCGCCTCCGGGGGCGTCCTTTCTCTTAAGAGTGCTCATAGCGGCAAACAATGCAGGCGTTGGGACGACTGCTTTGCTTATTGCTCGCTGGTGAGCTTTGTATGTGGTATTTCAATGCGACAGACCGTTGATGCTGGGCCAAGTTTTTTTTTTTTTTTTTTTTTTTGCAGGACCCTCCGGCGGTACGTCGATAAGCAAAATTCGAGACGTTTGATAAGATAAATGAATGATAAGAGATAGTGGATATCTTATCTCTCTAGTGGGGTGACGAATGACCCACAGTAGACTTTCAGCGCCCGCTTACACTGAGGATGCGCTGTAGCCTCAATTCCAGGCACCGGTCACCTGCTGACATATGAAAGCCGCTCTCAAAGGTTCAATGTTACTTCACATTTGCACATGCTTGCCAAGACGTCTTCTCATCACAACCCAACCATCATGATCTGTGGCCGGCCCTCAATCCTTTCCGGTCTATTTTACTCTTTGGTATCTTCATGATGCTTCCGAGGAAACGACAACGTCCTAACCCAACAGATAAAACGCCGTCTGTTGCCACCAGCGACTCTCCGGCTGTGCCTCGGCCCCAGGCCCGACAACCATCGACGTCACCATCCGAGTCACCATCCAAGTCGAGCACGAAAGATAGCAGCCGAGAGCAAATGCCACCGCCCAAACCAGCCCACGCCAGGGCTTCACAGTCCTCCCTCAATCAGGTGAGTTTCGACCCCACCTGCCTTCCAGGTGTGCAGGTGTGCAGGTGTGTGAGTTGGCTAGGTACTAATTATGCATGCATGTCCAAGGTCCGCAAGTCCCAAAGTTGGTACGGGTCCTGGCCGAGAGTCTCCAAGGCTTCACCATCTACATCCGTCACTCAGGAAAATATATTTGGAGGAACTGTCAGGGCCGGAAGAGCACCTGATCTTAGTCGTTTCGAGCGCAGCAAAGACGGCGAGACATACAGCACAGCCAGCCGTGGACGGAGCGGGTCCAGCATATCGCGGGGTCCCGAGTGTGGAATGCATAACAACGACGATGACGGCAAACCTGCCGAGGAGGATAACAACACGACGAATGTCGCGGATAGCAATGGGGATGGCGCAACGGGCGAACCGTCTGATGCAACAAACAACGACACGCCACCAGCAGAGTCCAGCGCGTCTGCTACACCAAATCCTCCGGCTTCTTCGACAGGGTGGCTAGGATGGTGGCCCGGGGCCCCTGCCGCAGATACACAACAGGGTCCCGAGACGAAAACTACGCCAGTTGAGAAGGACGAGCCGGCAGCCGCACCTCCTCGACCTAGTACGCCTGCCGAACAGACAACTCAACTGGGCGGCCCCAATGTCGAGGGACAGAGGTCAACATCGTGGTTTGGGCTGTGGTCAGCGGCCAACACACCGACACAAAGCAAGGCAGACCCTGGCGATAAGCCCGCATCAGAGCCTGGCCAGGTCAACCCGACTAGTGAGGATGTCGCCATGCCCGATGCCGAACAGCCTGCTCCGCAGCAACAGAAACCAGACCCGGCTCCAAAAGCCGGTACTACCTGGGCCTTCTGGTCGCGAGACTCTCCCAAGGACAAGGGAAACGTGACCCAAGATGAATCGGGCGAAATTGCCATCATGGGCGAGGGGTCCGAGGCGCATCCGCAACCCATGACAGAGGGCGAAATGTCGCCACCCAAAGACACAAAGACCAAAAAGGACGAACAGGGAGGCGGCATGCTAACGTGGAGGAGGACAAGCAAGAGGAATCGGCCGCAGTCTATGGACAATGAGATGCCATCACCTTCTCCATCTGGGGCTTCGACTCCCCAACCTGCCACCATGCCAGCACCAGCACAGGCCAAGACTGAAAGCTCGAACAAGTCGACAGAATCGGAAACGGCGACAAAGGGACAGAAGAACCTGCTGCTGCCGTCTTTCTCGAGCACATACCAGATGAAGCAGGATCCGTCCATTCTCAAGCAAATCGCCCAGCTTGTGCTTAGGTCGCATGATCCTCCGGTGAACCACGTATTCCGCCTCAAGGACCCTCCCAAGATCCGGAAGGCCATCTCCATTGGCGTCCACGGACTTTTACCAGCAACATACCTCCGTCCGATGATCGGGCAGCCAACTGGAACATCGTTGCGGTTTGCTAGCCTAGGCGCCGAGGCCATACGGAGATGGGCAGACAACCACGGGTCCCCAGACTGCGATATTGAAAAGGTGGCGCTGGAGGGCGAGGGGAAGATCAACGAGCGCGTGGAGAACCTATGGAAGCTCATGCTCAACTGGATCGAGCATATACGACAGGCGGACCTGATCCTGATATCTTGCCACTCACAGGGAGTGCCCGTCAGCATCATGCTTCTCGAGAAGCTCATCGAACTGGGAATCATCACCAAGGCCAAGATTGGCGTCTGCGCCATGGCTGGCGTATCACTGGGTCCTTTTCCTGAGTACAAGTCCGGTATTCTGATGGGCTCGGCGGCGGAGCTGTGGGATTTCGGAAACCCGGAGTCAGCAAACTCCCAGCGGTTTGAGGCGGCGCTCAAGCGTGTGCTGAACCATGGCTCCCGCATAACCTTTATAGGAAGCATCGACGACCAACTGGTGCCCATGGAGGTAAGTCGCCCCACACTCTACCTTGCTGCTACGGCAGACAGCCCAAACTAACCCGCACTACAGTCGGCCGTGTACTCGCCCGCAAACCACCCGTACATATACCGAGCCGTCTTCATAGACGGGCGTGTCCACGCGCCCGACTTCATCTCCCACCTCGTCGGCTTCGCACTCAAACTGCGCAACCTAGGCGTCACAGAGCACGGCCTCATCCGTGAGCTGTCCGTCCCGCTAGCGGGATCCCTGTACAGCGGCGAGGGCCACTCACGCCTCTACTACGATGACCAGGTATACGACCTGGCCATCTCGCACGCTCTCGAGACGACGAGCGCCCCCGTCCATGGCAGCCATAAGAACAGCAAGAGCCCGCACCCGGAATGCGAGATCGGCCACCACGGAGGTGCCGTGCCAAGCGGACAGCAGGGGCCGAACCAGCCGTCGGCGCAGCAGCCGAACCCGTACGTGCTGCCGTGGATTATGCGCGGTCTCCTGGAGGAGGAGTTTGTCAAGACGGAGCTGAGCCAAGAGACGGAGGAGCTCCTTAGGCAGTTTGACGACTGGAGGCCTGCTAACAAGGCGCTCAAGGATGTAAAGTATCGGTTGGAAGCGGTGCGATCAAAGCTGTAGGTGTAGCGTTTTATGATACAGGGTGGGGAGGAAGGAGATATATACGTGTTGCATGTAGCGAAATGGGAATTATCGTTTTTTGTAGTATTAGACCTAGAGAAGCAGAGTTTTTCTTTTTATAAACCAAGATTCGAGAAATGGTTACATGTATTTTCTTTTTCTCCTCCTCCTCCTCCTTCTTTGCTTTGAATAGTATACACATTTTGTCTATAACATAAAATTACACGTCGTTTCTTGTTCTGCCTCTTATCCAGTGGGGTAACACACGATTTATGACCTGCGTCCGAGCATCCACTTGTCGATGCGGTCCTGGATCTTATCCCAGCTCATAGTATGGCTCGTGAGGCCGTAAGCCTGAGCCTCCTGCAGGACGACGGTGGGGGCGCCGCTGCCGCCACCGGGGTTCTGGACAGCGCCGCCGACGACGTTGCGGGCGACGCGACGCAGGTCATCGACGGTGAGCTCCTCTATGCGACGGCACATCTCGCGGACGGGGACCTTGCGGCCGTGGACCTGGACGGAGCGGCCGAGGTCTTCGAGCTCGACCATGCGGCTCTCGAGGTTCATGAGCAGGCTGGAGCGGAGCTGGTTCTTGGCGCGCTGGACCTCGAGGGGCTGGAGGCGGGCGAGGCCGGACTCGAGGGTGAGGGCGTGGAGCTGCTGGCACATGACGTCGAGCATGGCGGACGTGTGGCCGGGCAGGCACGAGGCCGAGATGCCGAAGAGGCCCGAGTCGGTGTACGAGTGGTTGAAGGCGACGCACGACTCGACGAAGCCGTGCTGGTTGAGGACGTTGGTGTACAGGCGCGAGTACATGCCCTTCCCGGGGCCGCCGGCCGAGAAGGAGCCGCCGCCGCCGAGGAGCGTCTGCAGCGTGGCCAGGGCGTAGATGTCGTCTGACGTGACGGGGAGGCCCTCGAACGCCAGGTGGATGTGGGTGAAGTTGAGGCTGTTGAGGGACGGGGGCTGGGGCGGCAGGGCGAGGAACCCGCCCGTGTAGTGCGACGGCTGCAGCTCAGAAGTGGAAGATGACGACGACGAAGGGGTGGCGGATGAGGGGCTGCGGCTCATGTCGCCAAAGTGCTGCTCCGCCAGCTGGACGGCGCGGCCGTGGTCCACCCCGGCAAAGGCCATGACGATGCGCTCGGGGCTGTAGAAGGCGTCGCGGTACCGCGAGACGGTGGCCCTGTCGATCTCGGCGAGGCGCTCCTCCGGGCAGAGGAGGGGGTTGCCGAGGGTGTTGTCGCGGAAGGCGGCCGTGTGGACCAGCTCGGGCAGGATGAGCTCGGGCTTGGCCCAGATCTCGGCGATCTCGTAGCGGGCCGTCTCCAGCTGCGCCGCCACCTCGTCGTCCGTGTTGAGCGGGTCGCGGATCGTCTCGGCCAGCAGGCCCGCCGTCGTGTCCACCGACCCGTTGAACGTCGCCGCCTGGTACATCATCGACTCGCGCGACGACGCGCACTGGATGTTGCCGCCCAGAGCCTCCACCGTCTCCAGCATCTCGTCCGCCGTCCGCGTCGACGTCGACTTGAACGCCAGCCGGTCCATGATGTGCGACACGCCCCGGAGGGACGCGTCCTCGAACCGCGAGCCCGCTTCTATGTATACTCCTACGCCGGAGAAGGAGCCCGGCAGGGCCTCGGAGGCGACTCGTAGTCCGTTTGGTAGTGTGGTGATTTGGTCTAGTTCGGTAGGTTCCTGGTGATGGTGTTAGACACGTCCTCTCTCTCTCTCTCTGCGTATATTCTCCAGCTGTCCTCAACCACTTCCAGCTTCTGCCTCCCCCCCCCTTCTTTTCTGCTCCTTTTCTTTCTCATGACCCCCCTAACACATACCTTGGGAATTCCATCAACAGGCACTGCCGAGATGCTCCTCCTCTGCGTCAGGGCTTGAGACGCACCGGCAGCCTTCCTGACCAGATTCGAGACGGGGGAGGCCACCCTCGCCCTCGAGTGCAGCCTGGCACCAAACTGTCGAAGCATGGTTAAGCTGTAATTGTCGGGGGGGTTTGTGTTTTGTGTTTTGTTGTGTTGGTGTTGTTATTGACAGGGCCTCGGTTTGCTACTGAATGGTAAGGAGTTGGGGGGTTCAGAAATTGTACGTCGTTTCTCGGCATTAGCTCGGGTCAATTCTGTGTGTGGTCTGTATTACCAACCACTGACGTAGATAGCCAACATTCATGTGGAATCATGTATTTGGCGTCATGTGTAAACATCAAATGTATTCCAGCGTTTTAAAACATTCAATTTCTTATATATTTACAACTGTAAACATTCAATTGATGTATAAAACAACATAGTAAACATTGGCATCAAGTGACAGAGTCTGAATGGGTATGCAACTAGACTATCTAACGCTCCGCTACAAACTTATCAATGCAAAGACAAGACAAGGGGAAAGAGTAAGAAGAGAAGAAGAGTCAGAGATAAGAAATATATAAAACAAATGTAATCCATCCCTACCGCTATCAATTCTATACTATCGACGAATAAACAGGTTATGTGTGTGTGTGTGTATGTATTTCGAATAAAAGGAAACCCAAAGAGAAGAAAAGAAAAAGAAAAAAAGTGCATCCCAACAATCCCGGTACGCCGTACCAAAACATGCCATGACATGAGTTAACAGCCTCTTCAAAGACAATGACAGACAACACTCTTCAGAGATAATAACAAGACTCTTCAGAATGACAAAACTCTCCAGAGACAACAGACAATAATAAACTCTCCAAAATGAACAAGAGGTGGAAAAAGAAAGAAAGAAAAAAAAGAGGTTAAAACCCAAGAAATCACCTCTGTCCTTCAAGAACAGTATCATCAGCAGCAGCATCAAGACTCATGCCGACATCCTCCTGATCTCTCCCGTCAAAGACCCACGGCCCAGCCTCGTTCCGGGGCGTCATAGGTCCGCGAGAGGGCGAGGCAGCAGCACCGCCATCACCATCAATCACATTAGCAGCAGCAGCGGGCGGTGTGGACATCCTCCCTGATCCAGTGATGGGCAGCGGCTCTGTAGACGAGTGGGTGAGGTTACCACCACCGCCAACACCAGGGCTGATCGTATCAGGAATGTTCTCGTTGCTGCTGTTGACGCCCGAGGTCGTCAGATCCATTGCGTCTGGGTCGATGGGGAGTGGTGGCAGTGGAGCATCGTTGCGGTTGTTGCTGATGTTGGTAGTAGTAGTGGTGGGACCATCAACAGCAGCACCGGCAGCAGGCTCAGATGATAGAGGGGCACCATTGACAGATGATCTGTCACCGTTCTCCCCTTCTGCTTCCAGACGTTCCCACTCCTCAGCTGCGTCGTCGACGTCGGCTTCTAGGTCGGCTCCGGCTCGACAGTTGGGACAGATGAAGATGGGGTATTGGGGTGAGTTGAGTAGGGAGCGGACACATTTGAAGTGCCATGTGTGAGAGCAGGGAGCGACGAAGAGAGATTGACAAGGCTGGAAGTGTTAGTGAGGGAGGTTCAAGAGAGAAGGGAGAGAAGAGAGAGAGAACATACCCCGATAGAGTTGAGACAGATGGAACAGTCTTGTGATGAGGTCGAAGCAGCACTGGATCCAGCGGGGGCAGCCATTGTCCTCAGACGTTTGTGAGCAGCCATGCTGTTGGGTGGTTAGCATATGTCATCAAATATGATATGTTTAAGAGAAGAAGAAGAAAAAACCCACTTGAAAGTATTGAGCTTATTCTGCCAGCCACGGTTCAGTTCGATCCTCATCTTGACACAGCGAAAGATCATCTCCTCGCCGCCCTTAAAGTCGATGCCGAGCTGGACGATATCGCCATCGTTGACGGGGAAGGCCTTACTCTCCTGCGACGGCGGGCTGAGGCGGATGTGGTTGAGAAAGGTCCCCGACGAGCTCTTGACGTCCCTGATGAACCACTTGCCACTCTCGTACCAGAACTCGCAGTGCCGGCGAGAGACCACCTTGCTCTTAAAGCCGACGGCCGCGGCCGACGGCTGCTGCTGCCCGTTGGCGCCCCCGTTGGCCGACAGGGCGGGCTGGTTGTCGCGCTCCGAGTAGCGTCCCACGCGGATGGTCTCGGTGCCCGTGGGCAGGGTGCGCGACACGGTCGGGAAGGTCAGCGACGGCCGGGTCGATCGCGGGTCGTAGTATGCCGAGAGGCGGATGGAGGGGAGGAACTGGGTCGCCGTCGAGGCGGCTGTCGCTGCGGCCGAGGAGACGGCGTCGCCTGTTGTCGACGCCCTGGGTCGGGTCATTGTTGCGGTCGCTGCGGTGGCGGTGGTGTTGTCGAGATTGGCAATGTTGTTGCGGGATGACGATGATGCTGCCGAGGACGAGGGGGATAGTATTTCGTCTTCTCGATCTTGATCTTGGTTCGTATCGATGGGATCTTCAATGATTGTATTATCGAGAGGACGATGGTGATTATGGAGATTAGTATTATTGCTGCTGCTGTTGTGGCTGTTGTGGTTGTTGTTATCGCTAATGTTTCGACGATGAATATAATGATGGTGATGATGTTGAGGCGATGATGAGGCGTTGGTGTTGTTGGTGGTGGTAGTAGTCGGTGGTGGGAGATGGGGGGCAGGAGCTGAGCTGACGAGGGTGAGACGGTTGTTGGTTCTGCGGTTGGAGGAGGAAGAGGCAGTAGCACCACCACCAGAGGCACCAGTAGTAGTAGCAGGGGATGATTGAGATTCGGGACTGGTACTACCGCCACTTCGGTGTGCCGATCGCGGGATAGACGAAGCGATGAATTCACTGTTTGAACGTCGCAGACCGCCTGATAATCCCGAAAGACCAGACGATAGACCAGAAGACAATCCTGATGATAGACCTGACGAGAGTCCTCCTCCTGTTGTTGCGTCACCACCGTGACCGCCGCCGCTTGCGTTGTTGTTGTCGCGGGTGAGAAGGCGTCGCAGACGGCTTGACCTGGAAGAGGGAGGGCTGGTACCGGCCGTGGCTGCGGCAGAAGTTGCAGCTGCGGCAGCTGATAATGCTTCAGGCGGCACGGGCGACGAGAAGCTGGCCGAGTGGGTGAATAACATTTGTGTTGCTGAAGTTGGAATCATTTGATTTTGGTTCTTTTCCTTTCCCCTTCTCTTTTTTTATTTTATTTTTCTTGGCCCTTTTTTTTTCTTTTCCCTCTTTCCTTTGTTATTTTTTTTGGGGGGGAGGGTGGCGGGTGGGCGGACTGCGGGAGGGGAGGGGGGGGCGAGGATGGGGAATGGTCCGAGTCTAGTATAGTCGTATTTTCGTGGTTTGTTCAAATCTCGTAGCGTAGAAGTTCAAGTTGTTGTTGTTGTTGTAGTAAGCAAAAGGGTGGCGTCGTTGGGAAGAGTGTGAGGGTGAGGATGAAGCAGGTGACTACTACCAACTCTCAGCACATGATGGGGGGAGAAAAAGATGAAGGAAAGGATTTCAAGGAATAGGAATAAAAGAAAGGAGGGTTGGAAAATGGAAATGGAAAAAAAGGGTTGTAGTATCCGTAATTGCCTAGGGATGGAAGAAATGGAGTCCAGTTTTTGCACCGACCGTCAACGACTTGTACGGGGAGTACGAGATGAGTATTATCGTACAAGGGGAATCCATAAGTACGGAGTAGTAGTAGGAATTAATCCTGATTTTTTACTACTTAGTACCCAGAGTAATTGAATAATACCGATGAATGCTGCTAGTATTCGATCTACTACTAGCGCTATATCCGTACTCGGTAGTGCGTCCATAGTATTACGGACTACGGAGTACGCTGGAGTACCTAACTCCAGGTCTCGGTACGCTGAAGTTGCTAGTGCTAAGACTCTAGTGCATTCAGTGCTGTAATTGTACCATGGACTAGGTGCTCCCCGTAACAATAATACCATAATTGGTTAGTGTGCTATTCCTACTGTGCACCAAGGCAATATGCGGTCTGGACCAGAGCATTACGAGTACGGGTACTCTGTATTACTCCGTACTCATGTTCGTATTGCCTGTAACTACGGAGTAATACTCGTAGAATATTCAATATGAACTCGTACTCTTACGCCGTATTCTTTACTGTTTCTGGTGAGTTACGAGCGAGCAGTTCCTTTGGTGTACTCTATACCTGCACCTATATTCTATAGCATCCTACTCCGTACTTTACAGCGTAGGTACCTACAGGCTACAGGCTACAGGTTACAGCGCTCAGAGTCCAGGTCAACAGTTGCCCGTCCATAGGTAGGTCCGTCCACGCGCCCTGGGCACGGGCATACGCCCGGCCAAGACCATGCGACACTGGCACCTGACTCTTTTTTTACAGGCTAACCTGAACAAACCAATATGCAGCTATAGGCAGCAGGTGCAGGCTGCCAACCTGGATTGGAAACATGGGAACATCTGCCATGTACGAAGTACAGGTGATGGCGGCACTATCCACCACCTGCACAGGTATCCCGTGCCTGTATAACTCCGTAGGTACGAGTACATACTCATGCACCACCAATTCCATTGTCCGTCCACGGGACTATGATATCGCATTCAGATCCCGGAATCAGTCTAGAAATCTATTGGAGTATACGGAGTGCTCGTAGACTATCAGAAGAGGGATTTACCAGTATTAGTAGTACTCATACCTTCCCTTCCCTGACCTCTGACCTGTCCATCTGCCTGCGCGAGTACCCCACTGAGACATGATCCACCACTCGTACCATTACGGTGTAGACTAAAACGGTAGCCCCATACGGAGTCACCGTACGAGTACGCCTTCTCAGCCTCTAGGTCCAGGTCTCTCTACCTGTACCTGTAGGCTGTACCTGTAGGCTGTACCTGTAGGCTGTACCTGTAGGCTGTACCTGTAGAGCACAGCAACAGAGTCGTATTCTCTACTCTCTACTCCGTACTCTCTATCCGTACTACTCTCTACTACTACTCCGTACTCTCCCATACTCTACTCTACTCGTATTCAACCTAAACACATGATTGAGTCAGTTCAATGTCAGCTGCCATCTTCAGCCCTTCAGCCTTTTCGTTCTTGATCATACGCTTCTGTCTATTGCAAGTCTACAACTGCCGTATGATTCTGTACTCGCACAATGTCAATACCCCAACCCATCTACTCCGTAATATCCCCCCCCATCATCTCTCATCGTCATCCACTCAGTGGAGCCTCAACATCCACCAGTCTTTGGTACATGCCACTGCTAGTATTCTGTACGGAGTACACACTGCTCCGTACAAGTACTCGTAGTATTAAAGGGGGCTGGGAGAGGTCGCCCATAGGCCATCCGCAAACGTACTCTTACCGGCCCAAGCAAGTACGGAGTACTCGTCGTACATCATTCTCATGCATCGTCTCATGCGAGCATGCCATCCTGCTTTTCCTCTCTCATCTGCTCTTCTCTACTCAGTTAGCTCTTGTAAAATCCTTCCGCCGTAATGCACGCCTTTAATGCAAGGTGACGTCCTCCATCTACTCGCACGTCCAACTCACACTGCACTTTCACTCTCACTTGCACTTTCACTCTCACTTGCACTTGTTAAGAAGAAAAAGAAAGTGGGAAATCTCAAAAAAAAAAAAAAAAAAAAACTTGCCTGCCCTTGCACTGCACCACTCACTGTACATGTACTGCACTCGATCTCATCCCTTACCTTGTATCCCTGCGACTATCAAAGGGGGGGCCCGAGGGAGATTCGATACATGTTGACGCATTGACAATGAAACTTCACTCTTCAGGGTCAATGGTACAGCTTCTACCGAGTACCTGTAAACCTGTAATACTCCGTAGTAATACTGCATTGCCAAAAGAAAAAAACACATGTTTGCTTCTACTCCTAAAATACAAACATGTTTGCCTCATAAAAAAGACAAAACACATGAATAAAACGTCGCGGGCTCATCCGGACGCGTGAGTTGCATTCCAGTCATTCCGTTCCTGGAGTATTCCTCCTAGTCGGCCCCTAGATGGATCCTGTACACACTACGGAGTACTGGTACCCAAGTAATGACCGCATTCAGGACCCTTGAAAACGATTAGTACTCCAAGAATGTTCAATGTCTGATTGCAAACTGACCCAGAGACATGAAATTGGACCCCTTGCGTTGTCTGTACGTAAGGGATGTGAATGACATTGTGACATCAGTCAGACATCAGAATCAGACATCAGATATCACAGACATGAAGATTATGAAGATTGTTTGAAAATGTATAAAGAAACAACAAACAACAGAAACATCAAGCCAAAAAAGTAAAGAATCATGGCTAAGAAATAAACTGTGCAAAGAAAAAAAAAAAGAAAACAAATGCTCATCTAGAGAAGAAATCAACATCTAAGAGTAAGGAGTATAGAAATGATTTGTACTGCTAGCATCACCGAATCACCTCTTGAACACTGCATTACCCAACCTTTCAATCTCCCTCCCCTCCTGGGAATTACGTCCCGCCGCCTCCATCAACCTCTGCCACGCCTCCGCATCCTTCAACTTGGTAGCCTCCTCCGCCGCCCTCAGTCTCATCCCGCACTTCTCATACATGTCAATCGTAGCACCTTGTTCCAGTTTCGTGCATTTCGGTATAAAGATGGCTGCCACTCTCGGGTTACCAGCTTGTAGGGTCAGGTTAAAGTATGGCTATTCATCAGTCAGTCAGTATTCATTCTCCTTTATATCCCCCTTTTCATGCAAACAAGGGTTAAAAGGAAACAGAAAAGAAAACATACCTCCCATCCAATAGGACTGTTCCTCGACTTGGAAATATCCTCAATCTCATGCCAATCCCTCTTGGCCACGAGAGCACGCAGTCTAGATCTTGTCAGTTACATAATACGAGAGAGAAGTCAAAGTGCAAATATGAGGGGGAAGAAAAGGACAGAAAGAAAAGAGAGGAACAGAAGAAAAAAACCCACCTTATCCAACATGCCACCTTTTCAGGAACTTTGAATTCACTCTGAATCTTCTTGGCCCTCCCATGGAACCCCAGATGAATCAGCTTAAACATGGTCTCATTGACGCTCAACCCGGCAAAAGAGTCGGTGAGGTCCCTATCCAGGGCATCCTGCATCCTGAGCAGCGTAGCCGCCTCCTTGAGCGAGTGCAGCTCAAACGACGTCTCCCTCGAGTCCGACACCAGCTTCGCCGCCAGGGCCAGCTTGTCCGACGCCGTCCGCGGAGACGGCTGCGCCAGCGACTCCCGGATGAAGACGGCCGCTCCGTCCACCCGCCTGTCGTCCTGGTAGTACAGGTCCTTGAGGGTGGCATTGTCGCCCTCGGCCAGGGCGGCCGCCTCGACGAGCGCCGTAGCCGCCGGGCGGGAGTTGAGCGTGCGGAAGAAGGCGGCCAGCGGGAGCTTCTTGCGCAGCTTGAGAAGCACGGAGAGCACGAGGTCTGTGTCGCCGCTCTCGACAGCCTTGTCTAGTGCTAGCTCGTCCTCTTCCATGTCCAGGAGTAGTGGCACCTGGCGGCCCGCGCGGGGCTCATGGTTGAGCAGCTCTGTCGCCAGACGGCCGCGGCCCTCGTGGTATGCTGCTCGTGCAATCTCCTCGAATGATATGCCCGGCTTGCCGGATAGGCGGTCCACGACCATGCGGCAGATGGTGTCGTCGTCCTCGGTGCCCATGCGCACCTTGCTCGACGCCCAGTGCACGTAGATCTTGTCCGTCGCCAGCTTGAGGTACCCCGCTATCTTGAGCGCGAGGAGGTACTCGTGCCGGCTGAGCAGCCGCGCCACCACCTTCTCCGGCGTCAGACGGTGGTACTGCTCGTACGAGAGCGGCATGCCCGTCTCGTAGAACCGCACCGCGTTGAGCACCCGCAGCGTCTCGCACATGTCGACAAAGTCGTCGCTGTTGTACATATCCAGCACTGACTTGCCAAACGACGCCGCCTTGAGCAGCCGCTTCTGCCAGTACGCCTCGAACTCGCGCCCCGCCGCGTTGACGCACGTATCCACCGCGTCCGTCAGGTTCGGCCGTATCAGCTGGATGTAGTCGTCCGCCTTGGGCGACTCCATCTCCAGCTGGCCTACCGCGTCCACCAGTATCGATGCCGGGCTCGACTCCGACGTCGGGCCCAACACGTCCAGCGTCTCCTGCGGCACCCGCTCCAGAAATTCGCAAAAGTCGTTTGTGATTAGACGCGCTCCATCGTACTCTGCTCCAAATGTCAGAAATGAACCACACAAGACAAACTAGTGGTCCTTCCACCTACCAGAGAAAACATGCACCCGCGTGCTGTCGTATATATAAGATGACGACACATCCCCAGGACCGATAATGTGCACCTCGTCCTCCCACGCAATGAGTGGATCGCTCCCGCACCACTCGACATACAGCGGCGGCGTGTTGGAGTCGGAGTCGTGCGTAAAGATCCTCTCCTGAAAGTCGCTCGAGATGATGTGGGCCTTGCCATTCCGCCCGTATAGGTTGACAAACTGCCCGTCCGGGGACACGCTGATGTGGCTAAAGGGACCGATGTCGAGGAACCGGTCCTCGCAGTCGTTAGAGTCGACGACGTAGACGGTCGACCCGACGCTCAGGAGCACCTCGACGGACCGCGAGAGCGTGTGGTTGGGCGACATGACGCCCCAGGAGTGGATGTGGCTGTCGCCATTGTCGTCGGCCAGCTGCGGCGGCAGCGACGCCAGCTGTTTCGGTCTCGGCTCGGTATAAGAAGTGACTGACACGAGGGTGTTATTCTCGAGGAGGGCGACCATTCCTGTATCATAGAAGCTGTTACACCAAGTCAATCAGCAATTCTTTTCCTTCTTTGAAGATTCCCTTGCCTAATTCCGAGAAAACGCCCAGTGCTTGCTTACCGACATGACCTCACGCCGTGGACATCAGCACCATGCCCGAGTGAGAAATGGCTAAAGTCCCCCTGGAGGTCGTAGCACCGCACACCCCCATCCGCCGTGACGACCAGCAGCGTCTCGTCCTCGGACCAACCCAGCCCCCGTATCGACCCCTTGTCCCAGGGGATGGCGCGCAGCTTCTTGCCCGCGAGGGTGTATATGTCGATGACGGGCTTGGACGACCGCCCGGGCCGGTACTCGTGCAGCTTCGTCTCGTCGCGGAAGAGGGCCAGGGCTCCGCCGTAGGGCGCCCCGGCCACGATGTAGTTGTCTAGGTCGATGTCCTGGTCGAATACCTCGGTGTACAGCTGCGTCTTGCGGAACCACTTGTCGCCCACCGTCTCCCAGGCAGCGCTGGGGTGGAGGGTCGCGTCCATTGTATTCTCTCTCTTCCGGGGTGGAGGGCAAGTTGTCGGAGAAAGAGAGGAAGAAAGAGTGCTATCGCATTGTCGGTTTTTTGTTCCCTCTCTATTTGTTTTTCTCAAGCGATTTCGTGCTTGGAGTTGGGGAATAGCTGGAGCTTGACCGAATTGTCCAAGCTCATTCCCAGCTGCTCCCACTGTTGGTGTCTTGGTGGTGACGTCGATGGAGATTCTTCGGTTAAATGTGGGTTATGTGTATGTTGGAAGGTGCGGCACAGGCTTCATCGACTCATCTGCAAGGAACCGACTTATTGATTTACTTTTTTTTCTTCTTATGTCTTTATTTTATCTCTTCTTCTCTCTTCTTTTCACCCTTCTGATTTCAAAAAGTCCCCATTTCAACATAGAGTTGCGTCACCACATCCAAAGCCTCAACACCACGCATAATCCCCACCTTCACAAGCCTCACCCTCTCACATCATCCCGCCTCATACATCATCACCAATCTACCTAGTACCATATCACCATGCCAGACTGGAGGACAGAATACCTCTCATCCTTTAAGGATGCAGAGCTCAAAAACCCCGTCAACATGGACCTAGTACAAACATGTATATATACACTCCTTTCGCCTCCATATCCATATGTGCCTTCCCAATCTCCATATCTATCTCCCCACTGACAACAGCCTAGGCTCACAAATGGCCGATCGCATCTCCTCTCTCGAAGCAGAAAAGGCCTCCCTCATCGCATCAGCCAGGCCATCATCATCTACCGGCAAGCCACAACAAAAGCAGCAGACAAGCGGGAGCAGCAGCGGTGGTGGTAATGACAGCGACGACCCCACAATAGCCCAGCTACGTCTTGATCTCGCCGAGGCCATGCGGACCAAGGGTGTGTCAGAGACGCGCCTGCGCACGGCAGACGAGGAGCTCGACAAGCTTCGTGTCAAGACGCGGTCCGACACAAGGAGTATCAAGGCTCTCGAGGCGGAGAGGACGTCTCTCACGACTAGACTGAAAGATCGGGAACACGAGTTACGTGAGAAGAGGAAGTTGGTTGAGGTGAGGCACCATCCATCATTGCTTTGTTTTGTTCATTCTCCTTTTTTCTCCCTTCTCTCCCTCTTCCTTGCTTTCTTCTCCTTCTTTATTTTCCCTTTTGCCTGGCCCGTTCCCATATTACACATGGTTTGATTTCTGCTAATATATACCGTCTGGTTTGTCCTTTGTGCTTGCTAATCGTGTCTGTGTATATACAACTATACGTGTAGAATGTCCAAGATGAAATGATTACGCTGAATCTGCAACTCTCCGTGGCCGAGAGGGAGCGCGACAAGGTCAAGAAGGAGAATAAGGAGCTCGTTGACCGATGGATGAAGAGGATGGGCCAAGAGGCTGAAGCCATGAATCTGGCTAATGAGACCAAGTCTTGAAACATGAAGAAGAAGGGAACAAAAAAGTGAAGAAGAGGAGATAAAAGTATGAAAAAGAAGAAGACAGAAAGAAAGAAAAAGAAGCAAATGACGCTACGAGTATAAAAAAATGTTACGCTACTAGGTAAAGAAGATTCCCCCATGTTTTCTCTTGTTCTTTATGCTGATGCATTTTCATTCCTTGTCCTCTGTTTCATCCTGCCTGTATCCTTTGCGTTTCCTGACATGTATCGTCTTTCTTTCTTTCTTTTCCCTTTCTTTTTTTAAAAAAAAAAAAATCATCAAATCCAAGAAGCAATGCAACGTCTATCCAGCTGACGAATGAAGAATGATGCTCGCAGATCTTGTTCCCTTCTTTTTTTCTTGTTTCTTTTGTGTTTACTTCCTCGTGGCGATGTAATACGACCCGCCGGCATTGGTCCAGCTCACATAACCTTCTGGGTACGTGAGCTCCTCGACATCGAGAATGGTGCTCCCGACGTCGTTGACGTTGTAGCTTGACGACTCGCCGGCAAACGACTTGAGTGATATGACCTTGCAACCTGGCTTGAGGTCGAGGAACATGCGGACGAGGTCGTCGTTGAGCTGAGCGGTGAAAGCCTTGTTGTTGACTAGGACGACGTCTGCGCGCTTGAGGGCGTCGTGGATGCGAGTGTTCTTACGCACATCGCCCCTCTCAATGTGCGTCTCCCCCGGCTTGATGCCCCACATGAGGCAGCGGGCGGAGAATTCCCGGTGTTGGGCTTCGGCCAGGTTGCATGCGTTCTCCATCATCTCGCAGCCCCAGCTCTCGCAGCCGACCTCGAGGGCGGCCTGGAGGACCACATTGCCGACACCGGATCCCAGGTCGACAAAGACCTGGCTGGAGCTCATCTTGACGTCGTCGACGAGCATCTTAGACACAAAGGGATGCAGCAGCTCGCCATACACGAAATCGGTGCCGTTCTCGTACTTGGCCAGCAGGTCGACGTGGGGTGCCACGGTGCGGTCGTATATCTGGTCGAGGATGAAGGCGGCTAGGTGACGCGGCAGCTCGTGGCGCGACTCGAGGTTCTTGGACACGACGCCGTCCTCGACAAGCTGCAGAAGCGTCTCGTTGTACTCGCTCAGGGCGGCCTTGAAGCCCATCAGGTCCTGGACGTTGCGGTTGGATGCCTTTTCCAGCCGCCGTATCAGGCCTGTCGTGTGGTTGGTGAATGGCTCGGCCGCGTTTTCGTCGAGGTAGTTTTCCGCCACTAGTCGGACGACTTTAATGCTCGCCTCGATGGCGTCAATCTTGTCTTTGGCCCATACTAGTTGAAATCTATATGGAGATTATCATGGTCAGCGCATGTGCTCGCAAGGGGGGGAGGAAGGGTAGAAAAGCCGAGAGACCGGGGAGGGGGAGGGAGAGCTAACCGTTCTCGTGGACATAGACTCGGGTACTGCAGCTGTATGTCCACATCCTCCTTCATGGCGCCCATAACTGGTACGCATCGGTTATCGAGAGAGGCCAGCTGGTCGGCATGAACGAACTCGAGGCCATCGTGGTGATCGTCGAAGGAGCGCGGGTTGCCAAGTGAGCGGTTAGGATCCTCGGATCGGCTGTCCTGGGTCGCCTGGCGCTGTCGCTTGCGCGTCTCGAGGGTCAGCCAGCCGTCGTCCTCGTTGTCGCTGTCCTTGTCGAACTTGACGCGCTCGGCAGCCGGTGACCTGCGTGCTGCGGCGGAACCACTGCGGGACGATGAACCGCCGGCGCCGGTGGCCTTGCGCTTCCGGTCTGCTGTGCTGGTGGAGGTGGTGCTTGTTCCGCGGCGCTCATCGGACGAAGAGGGGTAGGGCGAGTGACTCTTTTGGCGACGGGCGAGACCAGAGGAGCCCGTGGGCTTGGGTGACGGTCGCGGCGAGGGTCGGGCAGACGACGAAGAGGCAGATGCAGTAGCGAGGGGTGATCGCGCGTTGGACGATGACGGAGTGGCCGGCTTCGGAGCGGGGCGACTGACGGCGACCTTTTCGACACGGATCTTGGGCGGGTTTGCCTTGAACTTGTTGTTTTTCGAACCAAAGAGAGGCATGATGGGTTCAAAAGTGGGAGGTGAGAAGGTGGTGGTGGTGGTTGGGTTATGGAATGCGGTATGAGGACGGGAAGAAGCGAGAAGGGACACGGTTAGAGAGAGAGAGAAAAAGATGACGATTCGGGGTGTGTTTTAAAAACGTGTGTGTGTCTCTCTCTCTGCGTCGAGTGTGTGGGTGTGAGTGTATGGGTGCGCGCGTGCGCAATGACAAGGATTTCTAATGGAATTAAAAAAAAGGCGGGATGAGAAAAAAAGGTATAAAGTGAATAAAAGAACACGATAGAATAGAAGAAAGTGGTGAAGGAATGTGGATAAAAGAAAAAAAAAGTATTGGAAGTTTGGGGTGGTGGTGGTGATGGTAGATGAGATACCAAAAGAAGAATAAAAGGAAAGAAAGAAAGAAATGGGTGTTTAAAGAGAAAAAAAGAGGTAGAAGAAAGTAGTGATATTACACACGCACACGCGCGCGCAAACCTGGGCGAGGAGGAACAAGGAGTGACAGAGTGACAGAAAGACAAGAGACAGGGACAGAGAGACAGAGAGAGAGAGGGGCGCAGGTGCAGGTCGTGACGGGGATGGATGGCGTGAGAAAGGGAAATGGCGACGGGGTGGCGGGCGGCGGTTTTCTTTGTTTCCATTGAAAGGCCCTTAATCAGCACTTTTTTAGCATCCTAGTAGTCTCTGACTCTCTACAGGTAGCAATGGATCTTACATCCACTATAAAGAGAGTAACTATCCGCTGTAACTATCCGCTATGTGTTGTGTGCGTGAATGACTGCCTTCCCTTTCAGCCCATGAGTCGTGCATCACCCACTCACTCGCTCCCCGGGATGGTCAGAGAATCTGAAATGCTCCATGAATGTCCGTAGCACATGCAGTGGTCTGCCTCGTCTACTCCGTACAAGTATTACCGAGTACGGAGTAGTACGGAGTACAAAAGGCAACTTCTGTACCTGTACGTCAACTGTACTCCGTAGGTAGGCAGGGCATGGAGGCAGGCACATAATACTCCGTAGGCCAAGGCCAAGTGCAGTCATCCGCATGGACCGGAGCAATATTGAAAGTCCACCTAGCACTGTGGAACCCCTGGAAAGTCCACCATGAAGGAAAAATGTCCCGGCGTGGCTGAGCCTCTCTGCTGGGTTCGGGGGGTTGATTCGAAGTCTGGAGTTCGCTCGGCAAAAAAATGAGTGGATGGATGGGCCGGCTGCCATTTACCCGACGTCGGTGATTATGTCATCTTACTTTGGATGTAGGGGGATGAGAGGCTTCACTTCTCCTGCCTGCATTCAACTCAACTACATACAAGTACATGTGACTACATAGTCTGCAACTAACTGCTACATACACGACCACAAATCTTGAAGTCGGCCATCCATCAGACCAAATGGTTAGAAAGCAACCACATCATACCTGACACACACGTCCATCGTCATATTCCACCCATCTCTCGTTCCCAACGCACGGCGTACACCAGAATACGTCGTACGGGTCTACACGTCTCTTCTCCTCTAGCAGAGCATCATAGTTGTCCCCCCAGAATGCCGTGGCGGGATCCTTTTCGAACGACGCTGCCTACAGACAAGGATGCACAGTTAGTCGGGTAGGGTGGAAGACAAGGGGCAGAAAATCTCACCTCGTTCAGATATGAGCCCATTCCAGGTGTCAGCTGACGAATTGGCTCGAGGGACAAGTCGGCCGCCTGCTTTGCGGTGCCCTGGGCCGTCTTGTTGAACGGCTCGAGAAGACCGGTTGTCACTATCTATGTGGTTAGCTTACCACCGGGCGGAGGAAGAATGGACCAGACTCGCAAAACTCACGCGCGTGGATATACGCTCTTCGCCAACCCGGATTGACACCATTGCTCCCCCCTCGCGGCACAGCATCCTGCACCCCCTTGCCGGCAATGAGGTGCAGCAGCAAGGGCGATCCAGTCGCTGTAACAGCGGAGAACGCATCAATCAGCGCGCCGCGGTCTCCCGTCAGCGACTCCTTGTCCATGAGGCGCGAGGCCACGAACCCGGACGTGCCCGCCGTGGCGTTGTCAAAGGCCACGTCGTAGTAGTCCATCCAGCTGTCGTACGACTGCACCGGACTGAAGGACTTCACGGCTGCCAGACCGGGGAAGTTCTTCTTGACAGTGTCGTTGAGACGACCCAATACGCCTTCCGCAGCCCCAGGGTCCTGATCAACCAGGACAAACGTCCCAGACAACCCGGTGTACCGCTCAGCTGCACTGCCGTTGGTGCTGGTCGTATCCGTCACGTTGACACTCAGCCAGGCATACCCGCTCACTCCGTCCTTGTCCATCAAGTCTGGGATCTGGCTGGCGATGAAGGCGCTGATGTTGAGGGCCTGAGGCTCATCGGCGTCCACAAAGACAGCCATGGTGAAGGACTGGATCCGCGGTGTCGGGTGCGTCTTGAGCGTGACAGACGTTATGACGCCAAAAGTTGAACCCCCACCCTGTTTTCCCCTCTCGGATGGTTAGCTTCGCACTTTAAACAAGCCACGGAGACAGAATCGGACTTACCCCGCGCAGCGCCCAGAACAGCGTAGCATGCTGATGCTCGTTGACGACGAGAATGTCACCCGACGCCGTGACGACTTCCATCTCGAGGACATTGTCGGCTCCCAGCCCGTAGTGCGGCGACAGGAGCGAATGCCCTCCCCCGGTGAGGTATCCCCCCACAGCGACGGACTTGGCCATGCCGCCCACCACCGTGGTGCCGTGCCGGTCCGTCTCGCGGTACAGGTCGTACATGTCTGCGCCGCCGCCGCAAGAGATGGCATCTCCTTGTATACGTATAGGGGGGCTCCCCGCCAGCTGGAATCCACCAGTGTGGTACTGAATGTTCCTCATGTGGTGAACCCATATGGACAGTGACCCGGGGGCATTGGACCGGCCTAGGAAGTCGTGTCCACTAGACTTGACCACTACCCTGATATCATTCTCACGTGCTTTTCTCTCTCCGTGTTAGCCATGTATTCCCATCCAAGAGTACATGTGAAAAGAAAAAGAAAGAGAAAGAATATAAGAAAGAAAACAGAAGACAGAAACATACCAAAGTCAACAGCAGCTTGAACATGCCCCGCCGTCGTAGCATTCACCACATAAGAAGGATACCCAGAAATACTGCACGGCGCACCCTCGTCAGGGAGACAAGTCCAGTTCGCCCAGTTCTCCCACATGATGGCGATGGGATCAGCCGCATTCCAAGCATAGCTGTACCACTGCCCGTCCGTACCGTCACCCTTCATGGCAGAGCACGCCTCGACGTCGTAGTTGGCCTGGTCGGCGTGGCATACTCCCCCCGGAGGGACGAGGGGTCGGAATAGACGTCCGTCTAGTGTGTTGTTGAGTTTGTTCCAGGAGGAGTTGTCTGGCCAGGATGGGTCGTTTGGGAAGGCTTTGCATGGGGATGATGATGCATTGGCTGATGAGAGGAGGAGTGATATGAATAGAATGTATATCTTCATTTTGGTCTTGATTCTCACCATTCTTCTCTTTTCAATTGAGTGTTTGTATACTTGACTTGAGAATGTTGTCTCTGCTTGTAATAGAGAGGGGGAATGAATAAGAATGAATAGAGGTTGACAGACTTATATACTGCCCTTGTGTTGGTTGCGTACCGTGGTACCAAGTATATGCAGGTCATGGCCCGGCATATGCATGTTGGACTTTCTCGCTACGACATGACTTGGATGGGTTTTTTTTTACCTTTCGGGATGCTTTTAACCTCTTGATACGTCCAACCCGACGGGTACGAATACGTTAGTGGTGATGATGATACCCTAAACATACAAGTACTAGTGTTTAACGATGGATGGGACCTCGCAAACTGTCAAAAACCGATGAATACGATCTTCTTCACGTGGTGTACGGGTACTAGCACTGGAACTAGAAAGTATACGGTCCAACCGACCGATACGAACCTTCTTACCTTGTGGTGATGTATGCACATGCGCTACTACTGTGACTTACATGCCGTTAAGCCGTGGTTACATGTTTAATTTTAAATGTCTTCTCCAAGTTTGATATGCGTTACTCCTCGAGGGGATACATTTACCTTGGTCTTGTATATACCATCAGTATGCGTATTTGTAGAAGCTTCATCATTACCAAAAAAAAGAGAGGGTACCCTATATCAGCGACATTTTTAACAACCACTCATCTTTTCAACACACACATCAGAACACACAAAGACCAGTCTAGATAACCAAACTTTTATTTTATTTAATCTATTGACTCTACCTCTTCAGCGTCTTCTGCTTCTCAGCATCAGTAGCCACGTTCCTCCCCTCGACGAGGAGACCCTTCTTCCTCCTCACGGCATCCATGTACCTCTTTGCGACATTCTCCTTATCCGCCAGCTCACCCAGGTCCTCGAGATCGTCCTCGGTAAAGGGCACCCAGAAGGGGTCCTCGTCGAGCACCTCGAACCCGGCAAAGATGAGCTGGGGCTGGGCGGCGCCAGACGTGCGCTTGCGCATCTCGTCGGCGAAACCGAAGCTCTCCGCCACGGGAAGCAGGGCCTGGATGGTGAAGAAGGGTGTTCCCTCGTTCATGGTCTCGGCGACGACGCGGCCCCTGCGACGCGTGAGAACGTCGTACACCCTGCCCAGGACGTCGGTCGACGCCTGGATCTCCACCGTGTACATTGCCAGCATCAGACGGGGGGACCAGTCGAGGAAGCCCGCCTTGACAGATGTCTGCATCGTCTTGATGATCTCGCCTGTGCGGTCGCGCGAGAGAGCGTCCTCGCCTGATTCGGCATCGAGAGCCACGCCCTCGATGAAGATGGCCACGCCCTGCATCGGCTCGTTGCACAGAGGGCCCTGCGCCGTGATCAGCTGGAAGGCGTAGTTGATCTTGTCGGCGAACTGGCGCGGGTCCAGCTTGTCGGCCGTCTTGGAAGCCTCGTTTGCGTCTGACTCGAATACCTTGGACAGGATGCTGTCCTTGGTTGCGTCTATGAGCAGGTTGGGACCCGTGCGGCGGGGGCCAAAGGCTGAGATGCGGTCTACCTGGTTCTTCCACACCTCTCGTCCGCTCTTGTTGTGTTCCAGCCTCTCCTTGAGTTGCGTCTTGAGATCCTCGACCGACAGCACATTGCCCGCTGCCAGATCTGTGTCGGCGTCGATCTTCTCCTGGTCGTCTTGCTGCTCCTCCTCAGCCTCCTGCTGCGTCTTGTACAGGCGCCTGATGGAGTCGACGTTCTTGACGAGGAAGTCGGTCGCCTCGGTGGGGATGGGGCGCACACGTAGGGAGATGGTCACTTGCTTGGAGCTTGTGATGCCCACGACGGCACCTCGTCCCAGCTCGCGGTTGGCCGGGGGCCGCATGTCCTCAGCTCGCACTGTCGTTTCCCTGTAGGGGACGATGGGGGCGCCAGCCTGGATCTCGCATCGTCCGAACCTCTCGCGGATATCCGTGATGCACCGCTCGAGGTGCAGCTCACCCGCCGTGAGGAGCACGTGCTCTCCGCTGCTGAACTGCTCGTACTCGGCGCACGGGTCGCTCTGTACGAGGAGGCGCAGGCCCTGGATCATCTTGTCCAGGTCGAGCGGGTTGACAGGCTCCAGGGCCACGCGCACAATCGGCTGACCCGTCATGCTCACACCCGCGAGGTTTACAGCCCCCGGGAGACGGCTGCACAGCGTGCCAGACTTGAGAATCTTGCCCTCCAGACCGCCGATACCGAAGACGACACCCGCGGGCACAGAGGTCAGGGCCTCGAGGTTGCGTCCCATGAGCATGTACAGCGATGTGACGGTGACTTCTTGCGGTCGGGGCTCCGCGTCCGGCTTCGCGGGCGACCACTTGGGCGGGATGACGTATAGCGTGTCGCCCACAGACAGGGTGCCCGAGTAGATGCGGGCAAATCCGATGAGGTGCTCCGGGTCGTGCTCCTCCTCCTCTGCGGGCTCGGGTGAAGGGTCGCTGATGTCAACGTTGTCCAGGGCTTCTGCCAGGGGATCCATGGCGTTGCCGTTACTCTCCTTGCCTTCTTCCTGAGCTGCCCTTGCGGCCTCAGCTCGCTTTCTGCGGGCGATATCCCGAGCCTCTAGTCCTGTCATTTGTCCTGGCTTACGCTTCTTCTCTGGGAGCTCGCTCTCGGGAACTGATACCATCTTACTGACGTAGGCGACGACGGGGTCCGACGTTGTGTCCTTGAATGAGATCATAGCGTCCTTGATCTCCTTGTCGATAGACTCGTATCCTGGAGCCTCTTCCAGGAGATTAGGCAGTCGCTCAGCCTGGGCCTTGGGTGGTGACGGCAGGCTCTCCACGACGGAGACGAGCAGGGCCGTGGACAGCGGAAGCCAGGCGGAGAAGACGGTCGTCAAGAGCTGGCGCGGGTCGCGTGCCCTGGCAACGTGAGGAGGAACGGTAATGTTGAGCGACTTGGTGACCTTTTCCAGGAGGACGGGGTCACCCTTGCCGTCGTCGCCGCCGGTAGTGGCCTGGTAGACAGTCCAGATAGGCTCCAGAACGAGCTGGACGAATATGGGCTTCAGGTTGCGACCCTTTAGATGCTTCGGGCCCAGGACTTTCCTCGTCTTCGGGTCGAGGTAGTAGTTACCCCATAGCACCTTTTCCATGACACCGCGCTTGATGCCCAACTTCTTCTCGTATATGCTGGCAAACTGGCGACTAGTAAAGGCCCATCCGTCGACAGCACTGCTGAAGATGACATTGTTCTTTTCGGGCGCAAAGTAGAGCTCCTCGTCATCCATCTCCTCCCACTGGACCTCGGCCGGGTCGCCGGCACCGACGGCCTGGTCGGCGAGGATGGCCTCCTCTTTTGCGGCCGTGGCGGCGCTGATGCGCTCCTCCATCTTGGCTCTCCAGTTCAGGTCCTCCTCCATGCGCTCGCCCTGGAAGAAGCTTCCCAAGACGGCGTTGACCTGCTCGAGCAGTTTGCTCAGGTGGACAAATGCTTCGGCGGGGCTCATCTGCAGCTCTGTGACTAGCCGGTCCATCTTGTTAATGACCAGAAGCGGCTTCAGCTTCTCAATCCATGTCTGTCGGAGCACCGTTACTGTCTGACTACACACGCCTTCGACAGCATCCACCAAAACGACGGCACCATCGCACAGTCGCGAGGCAGTGGAGACTTCGCTGCTGAAGTCGATGTGGCCGGGTGAGTCGATGAGGTTGACAAGGTACTCCTTTTGCTCCGGGGCAGCCTCGGGTGCTGACCGGCGAAGCATGGAGAAGTAGAGCGATATGGCTGATGACTCCATGGTGATTCCACGCGTCTGCTCATCTGGCCGCGAGTCGAGATACCGGATCTTGCCGGCAAGTTTGGGTGAGATGATGCCGTTGGTGGCCAGCAAGGCGTCCGTGAGGGACGTCTTGCCATGGTCAACGTGGGCCAGGATGCAGATCTGTTGGAAGAGAAGTCAGTACGTGTAAAACTCCGTATGGAGATCTCCGGGGAGGCCTTACATTACGTATGTCCTGCGGCTGCTTCTGCAGAGCAGCCAGCTTCTCTGGGGTGACGACAGGCATCGTGGTGGTGAAACGGGGAGGGTGAGACCTCGCAGTTGTAACTCGATATGTACTGGTTTGAACGGTCTACAGTTTTTTTGGTCCAGAATGCGAGGCGACGGAGCCTGGGGAATATTATATAAGAGACGTCTATAAAAGACAAATTCTCACTCAGAATGACGACGGTGCTTTGGTGACCAGTCGGTTGGTCATGTTGTGACTAATCTGTCTTGGCCCCAACTTGTAGCTCAAGAATCCAACGCCCAAAGGTGGATTATGACTCTTAAAAAAAAACTTGGAGGGTGTAAGAGTGAGGCAGTGTAGAGTTTAACATGCAATATGGGCAAAATCAGTTGCTCTGGTGCTGTGTGTCCTCTTGAGCAAAGATAGAGACAGACGGGGAAGATATGGTTCCCTTGATTTTTCATCTGCCCCTCCATGCAAACATCGTCATGGGCCATTTGCCCCTCCAACTGGAATCCCCGCTTTGGTGCATATAGACCCTTTCTTTCTGTGATATCCTGATTAGTAACATATTATGCACATATGTCATGTTTGATGTGCTCAGTATGCATGTATACCATACAATATGTCCGTATCCCATACACACACCCCACTCATTCACCCGCAAACCGCAAAAAGCCCTAAAGACTCACGAAAATTCGAGGCTGCTCGCCTTGGGCCACAGCAAAATTTCGGATCGCCTGCCCCTCATTCCCGCAGCCCGCCGCGTCCGACCCTCCACACCCCCCTCGTCTCTTTTTTTTTCTCGGCTTTCCACCTTTTCCCAACAAAGGAAAGGAAAGACGACAAGAAAAACCCGACGACAACCCTATCCCACCATGTCGACCTACCAGAACGGCATGGCGCCGACCGGCGACAGCGATGTCGAGGAGGAGGCCCTCGTGGCCGAGTACAAGGAGCACGTCCAGTACGAGGACGGTGAGGAGCTCAGCCAGACCAACTCGGCCCCCCAGGCCGACGACATCCAGGCCCGCCTCGTCCAGGCCGCGCAGCCTCTCGACTTCTCGGCACCCCTGGACGTCAAGTTCCAGAGCTACGATTCCTACTGCAGCCTGTTTCACTACATCCTCAACTCTGAGGGTCCCGTTGACCTCGAGCCCCCTTCTGTGCGTTGCCCTTTTTTTACTTCACCCCTGGATCTTAAAGAGGAGGACGAGCAGGAAGGAAAAATTAAAGAAGAAGAATGGAAGGGAAACCAAAGAGATGGAAAGAAGGGGAAAAGAAAGGAGAGGAGAACAATGATTGCTAACAGTCTTTTGACATTATAGTACTACTGGGCTTGGGATGCCATTGACGAATTCATCTACCAGTTCAACTCATTCTGCTCGTACCGGTCGCGGATCGCCAGGCAGGCCAACAACGAGGAGGAGATGCAGATCCTCCGGGAGAACCCCAACACGTGGGGATGCTACAGCGTCCTCAACGTCCTGTACTCGCTGATCCAGCGCTCGCAGATCACGGAGCAGCTGGCGGCCACTAAGCGCGGCGAGGACCCTGCTGCGGTGGCGGGCGAGTACGGTTCCAAGAACCTGTACAAGATGCTTGGCTACTTCTCCATCATCGGCCTCCTGCGGGTGCACTGCCTGCTGGGCGACTTCAGCCTGGCGCTCAAGACGCTCGACGACATTGAGCTCAACAAGAAGGCCATGTTCGCGCGCGTCATGGCGGCCCACTTCACGACGTACTACTACGTGGGCTTCTCGTACATGATGATGCACCGGTACGCCGACGCGATCCGCATGTTCAGCCACATCCTGATCTACGTGTCGCGGACCAAGAACTTCCAGAAGAATGCGCAGTTCGACTCGATCAGCAAGAAGAACGAGCAGATGTACGCCCTCATCGCCATCTGCGTCGCCTTCCAGCCCACGCGCCTCGACGACACCATCCACAGCGCCCTCCGCGAGAAGTACGGCGACCAGCTCCTCAAGCTCCAGCGCGGCGGCCCCGAGTCCCTCCCCATCTTCGAGGAGCTCTTCCGCACCGCCTGCCCCAAGTTCATCTCCCCCGTGCCCCCGGACTTTGAGAACCCCGAGGCCAACGTCGACCCCGTCGAGCACCACCTCTCCGTCTTTATGGACGAGGTCAAGACCAACATGTGGAGCCCCACCATCAAGTCCTACCTCCGCCTCTACACCACCATGGACCTCTCCAAGCTGGCTGGCTTCCTCGAGGTCGCCCCCGAGGAGCTCCGCTCGTGGCTCCTGGTTGCCAAGCAGCGCACCAAGCAGCTCCGCTGGCAGGAGGCTGGTCTCCTCGATGGTGAGCTTGTCAACGTCAGCGACCTTGACTACGCTCTCCAGGGTGTAAGTTTTTATTTCTCTCCCTTTTTTTCTCTCTATTTCTTCCTCTCTGTATACAAAATACTAACAAGAGAAAATAGGACCTGATTCACGTCTCCGAGGCCAAGGTTGGAAGGAAGCTGGTCGACTGGTACCTCAGGAACCTGTCGCGCACCTACAACTAAATCTTGATGCGATGATGGCGTCTTCTAGACGCACAAAACGCACCAAATAAAACACACAACGACAAACATAAACGCCAGGATTTACAAACACACAAAAGAACAATCCTGGTTAAAAGGGGGTGTATGAGTTTTCTTTTTTTTTATAATCTCTTTTTTTAGTTACCCCTTCTCTTCTGTTTCTCTCTTTACCTATGAGGAGTAAAGAAAAACTAAAAGAAAGGGGGAAAGAAAACATGCGGAACCAACAAGGTTGCATGACATGGCGTCACGGAGTTGGGCACCCACCCCCTACGATATTTTTTGATGAGTAGGGAGGGTTCAAAGAAAGAAAAAAGAAGAGAAAGAAAAAAAATGGAACATACTTTTTTCTTTTGCGGGAGGGCTCGCGTGTGTGTTTTTATTTCTCACAAGAGCCAGTATTCGCTATTTGTTAGGAATGTACCAAGGTTTTTCTTTATTACGACTATGAGATAGATGAGCAAGTCTGGTGGTGTTGATTGAGCCTACTATTAGCTAGATGGTCCAAGCTACTATGAGTACGGAGTAGATCCCGTGGGTTTTACGACAACCCCCTCCCCTCCCCCCCTCTTAGATGAATGCATGAAATGGTATAACAGTATGAGTACATGTCCGGATTCAGCTGTGATGTGTTGTGATATGGAAGGGAGAATCATTACCAGGAGTGGTGAATGGTGACTTCACTTTCATGCTGTTCTTATCAGTTGATGTTGATGGGCTATAAGGTCATGTGACTGTGTGGGAGTACAACTTCAGGATTGTAGTACTCCGTACTCCGTATCACAAGTGTGGCAGATGCTTGCCCGTGCGATGGAACTGTTGTGGCTCAGAATAATACAGTGAGTGGCTGAGTCTTTCTTTCACTGGAGGATGGACAGCTACAGGTATGGACAGTGGTGTATAGGCGGTTGGCTATAGCGTATTATGCACGCGTACACTAGACTTTAATAGTGCAGGTGCTCTTTAGACCAAGGCTCCAAACAGTCCCAACGGCATAAGAGGCCGCCCGGGCCAGGCAACTCTATCGTTTAACCTTACATTGAGACGGCAGAGAGGCTACGCGGCTTTACAGGGGGGGCCGGGGGGGTCTGAACCAGGGCGGGAGCTGCTGCAGGGCGGGAGGGGTGAGGGTGAGGGGGGGATAGGTATGTTTCTATGATGACCTGGACATGGATACAAGCAACTCTTCTTTTTTTGCGCAGTATCATAGTAAAGACAATTTAGGAAAACAATAGAAAGAAAGGGGAGAGGCCTCCTCATCTTCATCTTTTCTTTGGCCCCCTCTTGTCTAAGTCCTTGGCAAAGCAAAAAGAGCCACACCCATGACTCCTCCCCGGTTTATTCGTATAACGTCGTGGGTATTAAGTATTAACTCGTACGAGTAAGAAGGAAACCAAAGAAAAAAAATAGTCTAAAAACTTGGGCAGTGTCTTGGCAGAAAGGCGACATGTGATGATTTGATGGTCGGTGGGCTGAGGATGGTGTGTGTGAACTGAAGGAGGGGGGAGGAGGGGGAGAAGAGTCTAGCCTTGTCTATGTGGCCAAAGAAGGGTGATCACTCACTGATGGGATGACTGATGACCTTGAGATGGCCGTGTCTTGGCTAAAGAATGAGGAGGAGGAGAAGCAAAGAGATGGTGCAGCCCAGAAAGCAGCCAAGACCTGAGGCAGACAGAGCGCAGAGTGCAGAGTAGGATTACGAGTATAGCTCTATTGAGAATGAGACTATGAGATCAATGTGGTGCGTACCAGTCTAGGAATGCCAAGATTGGGGGGGCGCAGAGCTTCCTTGCTTCCTTTTCTCATGATTCAATATTAAGAACCCATTTCATCTCTCTCTCTCCCCACCCTCTCTTTTTTCTTTTCTCTTCATCATCCACTACTACTGTGTAATAATTGTCCAGCCTGATTTTCATATCTTCCAAGTCCCAAGGTCATCCTAGCAGCACCACCACCATCAGCATCAGCATCAGCATCAAATCAGCCACCAACGACGCCATCTATTGTGCATCCTGCACGTAACCACCACCTTGATCTCCTTTTTCTTCTTCCATCGATATTTTCATTTATCTTGCCATACACGTACACGAAAACGAAATAAATACAGAAGCAAGCAAGCAGCAACAACACCACCAACCATTACCCTGCTGAGACGACGCAGCCGTGTGCATCTTCACACTCACACCGCCAACAGCCGCCGATAGCGAATCATCCCAATCGTCCAGTCCCCGTGCCGTCGATATCTGGTCCCCCCCCTGTTCTGTTCTTTTCTTTTCTTTTCCGAATCTGTCTGGGTGGTCTGAGTACAAGTCGGTCCAAGCTGGAGTGTGGTATTACTCTGTAATACGAGTGAATATACAAGTACAAGGCCAATACACCAAATAACGTGCGCCACCCCTGCTTCTACATACAACAAATCTCAACAGGAAAGAGCCACCGAGCACGGAAGGGAGGGAACAAACAAAACAGAAAAAAACGTTATTGTGACGTGTAATCGGCCTCTTTCAACCATCCCACACCCTTTTTCTTCTTTTATTCTTCTCTCCTCCTCCTTCTCTTTGCTTCTCTGGTGTAGTATATCTTACACCATTATATATACACCCACCAACACCTTTGGCGTCGCTCTACCCTTTTCCTCTTGCCTCTTTCTCTTTCTCCCTCTCTCTCTCTATTCATTTCTTTACTATTGTCTTTTGGTAGCGAACAGCTCGGTTTCATTTCACTTGACAAACACTTCACTCAGTTATCCTTGGAACTTTGGGTTCCTTGGAAGGAAAGCGACAAGCAATAAAACGCAACCATGGACAACCTGTCGAAATCTCCCACCTCGACGGGAAACATCTCCCCCAAGTCGCTACCGGCCATGCCATACTCGCCAACGACAGCAGCAGCAGCTAGGGACATGACGGGCGGCTCGACGACAAGCGGAAGGACAAACGATAGTATCGACTCGTCATCGGATCGCAAATCGTCGACAAACTCGGATACGATCCCCATAGTTGCCCCCGCCGGTGGAGGTCCCATGATTATCAGCAGCAGCGCGAGCGCAGGCGCAAGCGATTCGAGCAACAAGGATGGCGATACCCTCACCAGCAACAAGGAAGGCGGCGGCGGCGTCGTCGGTAGCAGCAGCAGCGAACAACCCACTCCGATCGAAGGGCTTAGAAGGCATTCGTCCGTGTCTATTCAGCTGCCGCGCAATCCACTGCTGCCCCAGGGTAAAGAGAAGAGCATCAGCAAGGGAAGGTTGCGAAATGCATCTCCCAAGCCCACCAGGTGTGTACCCATCTCTTTGTCTCGTCTGTCTTTGAGAAATGCCCAGAGTTTCTCTTTCTGTCTCGATCCCCTTTTCTGTGTGTGTTTTGATTCCTTTTCTCTTGCATGTTTTATTATTCTTATCTTTACTTGTCTCACCATCTCATCCCACTCTCCACTTGCATTTTGTTCTGCTATTATTGGTATGACTGCGTATTACTCTCACACACCCATACCCCTGCCAACAACCTTACATGGCACACACACACACACACGCACACTCAAGCACACCACACACCTTATTCCTGCGTCGATCGTTGGTGATTTGAACGAATCCCACGATGCATTCTGGCGGCCCTGGTTCACACAGCAGCTGGTCGGTGCGACGAGATGCAGCAGGCCAATCTGGCCCGCGACATGCACGATTGACGGCACTCGGCACATGAAGAACGTGTTTTCCTTGTTTCTTTTTCGTTTCAAGTTTTTTTCTTCTTCTTTTCATCAGATATCTCAGCCTCGTCTCCCTTGGTAACGACCCATCAAGGAATGGGCCCCCAAGGTACGGAGTATGGGCCCAAGTCATGGATCCAGGACATGGATGGACCTGTGCCATGGGCCCGAGCCATGGCCCGAGGCATGACGATCCACCTGCCCGGGAGAGCTCCCGGACGTCGGTCGCGCCCCACTGCCATCACTCAAAAGTCACTGCACATGAAAATGCTGCCATTTTATTAGGAGGCAGTACTATGCACTAGCACGCACGCTTAGTACACGCTTAGTACACACGCTTATTAGCAGTGGGCTGCCATACATATTTCGTTACCCCGCTACCGCCGGACTTGGCTTGGGTCCTTTACAATGGACCTTGGTCCTTTGGGCTGTCGCTGGGCTGCCGCTGGGCTGCGCCGAGTGGCGTGGTTTGTGTGGCCAAGAGTGAGGGGGGCGGAGCTCAAGCCAAGCATAATTGCTGCAGAAGGGAGCAAGAGGGAGCAACAGAGGCAAGAGAGAGCACAGAGAGAACTGATTTCTGATTTCCCGTCTTCTTTTCTTCTCTCGCATTTCCCCGCATCCGACTCCTCGTGGGAACTGATTCCACGTCATTCTCTGCTGTCAATCCTCCCCCCCCCCTCCTGCAAAATCGCTGGTTCAGTCCGCTCAATCCCCCCCTCCCATAATAACCCTAAAACCCCCGACCGTCCCCTAAACCACTGCTATTTACCTTATTTACCATCCCACCCGCCAAAAGGCCGTAACCGTCTCCTTTGCGACAAATTCAAGCCAGAAAGGGCCAGTCACCAGACACAATGGCGGCGACGCTGACGGTACCCTCCAACGATAGGTTCCAGCATAGAGTTGCCTTTGATAACCTGCCGCTGGGCGAGGCAACCAAGAGCAACACTCCGTCATTCACCATCAATGTCAAGCACAAGGGCTACCGCGCCGGTCGCCGGTCGCGCACCTTTATGGTCGGCGTCGACGAGAATGCCTACTCGGACTATGCGCTCCAGTGGCTCCTCGACGAGCTCGTAGACGATGGCGACGAGGTTGTATGCGTGCGTGTCATTGAAAAGGACGTTCGCGTGAGCAGCAAGGCGTACCAGGAGGAAGCCCAGAGCATCATGAAGACGGTTCTCGACAGGAACACGGCCAACCATGCACTAAGCTTTGTGCTGGAGTACGCCGGCGGGAAACTGCACAACACATTCCAGAAGCTGGTAGGCACCTGACTCCCATCATCACCCACCCACCACTTCCACCGCCACCTCTCAACTGCAGGGCAAAGACTGACCCGGTGAACAGATCCACATGTACCAACCTGCCATGCTCATCGTCGGAACCCGCGGCCGCTCTCTCGGAGGTCTACACGGTCTAGTCAACACGCGCAACTCATTCTCCAAGTATTGCTTGCAGTACTCGCCCGTACCCGTCGTCGTCGTCCGTCCGACCGAGAAGCGCATCAAGAAGAAGGAAAGGCGCGCGGCCGACTCGACACGCAAGACGTACCAGCGCATGCTGGCGTCGAACCACGGCAAGCACGAGGCCGACAGCGACTCGGCCAGCACATACGACCTCGAGGTGCAGATCTCGCCCGACGAGGAAGCGCACCAGGTGGCCAAGGTGCTGGGACTCCCGGCGTCGTTTGACCCGACCATCAAGCCCCTGTCAGCCTCGGCCGGGCGTCTACAGCGTGCATCGGGGGCGGGCGCATCGTCGTCACCCCTGGTCGCGGCCGTGGACGCTGCCGCCAACGAGGCTTCCCGCGAGAACGAGAAGGCCAAGGCCGAGGAAGACGACGAGGACGCCGACGACGAACAGACTTCGATCCGACCGACCAGTGCTGCCAACAGCGAGAGCAGCGACGGCGAGGACGACGATGACGATGACGAGGAGGGCGGAGAGGGCGAGTTTGAGGTGGTGTCTGGCCAGCAGGCGCTCGATCAGCAGAAGCTGGAGCAGCTCCACAAGATGGAGGTGGGAGAGGCTGCAGCTCTGCGTATGAAGGTAGACTCGGACGAAGAGTCGGATGATGAGGAGAATGGCAAGGCAACGTCATGAGGTGGGTGTTGCTCTATGACTAGACACGCACTACACACATCGCACGCACATGCACATGCACATGCACATGCACGTGAACATGTGTATGGACCTACACATACACGGGTACTCGGTCGGACCACGGCTGTCTACACTGACGGTTTCCAACCAACCCAGAAGCATCATGACCCTAGACTGCTACGAGGCAGAAATGCACGTATGCACTTGGTCGCACATCTCCACTCAAAGACATCTCCACTCAACAGATACGGGCGCTCCCCTTTTCCCAGGAAGAATACTTTTCCAGGATGGACATCTTCTCTAGGATGAAGATGCTAGGCCAGCACACGAAGGCAGGACATGTTACAAATCCACCGAGGGAACAGATATCTGCCACCAGAAAGCATGAGAGAGCCCTAGGAACATGTCAGCGAACCCGGGAATGGAATACCAGGAAGGAGACTGGAGTAGCATATCACTACCACTACGGTTCTAGAGCACATTACAGTACCACACTGGGCAAGCAACAAGGTAGACGAAGATTCTAGGACAGATTACCGGCGTTTATTACGGGTACAGCAGGCGTCTTGGCATTCCCTTGGGGAATTAAGCGACGGACAGCGATGGTTTTATTTTTCGTTTCTTATAAAGAGAGTATTCGTTATTCATACAGTGTTGCTTTGTAAGAGTGTTTTTTCATGTGTTTTTATCTTGAGAGTGCCTAGCATTCATGCGTTCACATTTGAGTATCCGCTGTACACCAAATGAGAGAAGACTGCCCGTCATTCATGTGTTGTCCCATTGAAAGAGTGTTTCTCATGCATGTGCTCTCATCTTGTGTGAATATCCGTCATTCGTACTCCATGTCCAAGACTAAGAAAGTATGTGTGTTATTTGTAAAGAAAACTTACAATTTATCATTGTGCTTATGTGTCCAAAGGAAATGAAGCCATGGCGTAAAGGCATGTGAAGACGGGATCAAGACAAACATTCAAAACCGATGAGACATTGGGCCACACACACACACACACACACATAAATCTAGGAAGCTAAAAAAAGAATTTCTGCGGGAGGTCCAGATGCGGCGATGGGACAGGAAAAAAAAAAAGCTTGGCCCTGGGGGGACAGACAGAGCCGCTGGGGATTTAGTAGGCTGGGCACTGGGCACTGGGGGTCTAGGCCTGGGGGGGGATGCAGAGTACGGGCAGGTAGACCTAGCGGGAGCAGTGAATGTTTCAGGGTCGACCTGGAGATGATTGTTCGCAGCCCAGTACGGAGTATTAATACAGGTAGAGAGACGTGCCTATGAGAAATATCAATTAGCACAGCCCCATTGTCTACGTACTCGTAGAGCTGTCTTGGTACTACGGAGTACTACTACTACTAATATCGTTCCCGGTCTGTACCTGACCGTATTGGCAGGTCCTGTCAAGGTCCAAAGGTGTTAAAAGTAAATCTGTTCTATTAACGCGCAACGACGCTGAAATGACGTTAGTTGAGAGCACCTGTGCAGTCACCACCGATACTAGTAACACTGCAGGTGCTTAGTACCTTGCTTTCGTAGCACCCACCACCCATCTACTTCGTAGCAGCACTACCTTGCTTCTAGTATGGTCCCGACCGGGCTAATACGACGGTTCCCTACAGAATACATGAATCGTACAACTTTTTTTTTCTCTTTTCTTCTCCGTATCTTCTCTTCCCTAACTTTTGCTATCAACATCCAACCGATTTAACTCTGACCTTGACCTTTACCTCTGACTAACCCCCTCACATGTTCAAGTCCATGGCATCCCCTTTCAACGACGGATGCCTCTTCTGCTGAGAGCGAGGTGTGCATGCTTTTTGAACTGCGACGAAATACGAACGCGTCACTTGGGAAAGCGACAAGGACGACAACATACGAGATACCTGCGACTACGACGACGACAACAACACACGACAACGACTACGACGATTGAAATAGACGACAGAACGAGAGGGGGAAAATCACAATGTGGTTCTCATGCTCTCAAACAGCAGATAGCTGCGCCCCGCCGTCCCGCAGCGCCCTCAACCCAAGCACCGTAGCCTCTCTGGTGCCCTTCGTCGCCATCCTAGCCATAGCCTACACGACAGCGACGCGACACGTACTGCCGCGCCTGAGCCGGACGCACGACACATCCCTCGACGGGGAGGAGCACATCCTCCCGCACCACGCGCCCGAGGCTCTGCGGCAGGCGCACGCGCAGCACGGGGCGCGCAGCACGGCGCGCAGGGTGACGGAGTGCCTCTTCGGGGTGACGGTGGCGCTGGCCGCGGGGCTGGCCACCCTCATCCTCGCCGAGATACTGGGCGTCGGGGACGCCATGGCCCGCTCCCTGGCGCTGGGGTGGACGGTGCGGTCGCTGCTGGTGGTGCTCGTCGCCGTCCTGCCCTTCATGGAGTGCAGGAGTCTCCTGAGCGCGGCGGGGTGGCGCTTCCAGCGCGACGGCAAGGGCAGGCTGCCCCGTGTGGCGTGGACGCTGCAGATGGGCCTGTTCACCCTGTGGCTCGTCGTCTTTGGCATGATTGGCAATGTCGTCCCCGCTGATGGGACGCCCGTCACTGCCGCCGAGATTGCAGCCACATCCTCTTCCTCTTCTGGAAAGACGAAGTCGGACCAGATGGGCGTCATGCTCCTCGTGGATATCCTCACCACGGCGTGTCTGGAGCGCGTGGGTATAGTGGGTATTTGCCTCATGGCTCTGCTGGCGGGGTTCGCGGCCGTCTCGACACCCTGGTATACATTTGGGGATGTGCGACGACGCAGGACACGACGACCCCTTACGGATGCGGACATCGCCCGTAGGGAGGAGGGGCTCGATGCCGCGCGGGAGATGCTCACTACCAAGAGACATCGTCTTCAGGCGCTGACTAGACGCATGGCCGAGGCGACTGCGGATGGCAAACCGCCTGCCAAGACGGGCTTCCTGGGGTCCATGATGCGTGGGGGTGGCAAGTCGGACGAGAGTGGCGTGCGGTCTCTGCGGTTGGAGATATCCGGACTCGAGACGATGGAGGCCAACCTGGCGTCTAATCTCACCGTCGCGCGTGGCCAGATGGACGCCGAGCACCGCTCCTCCACGCGCGTGGGCCGCATGCTCCTCGTGCCCACCTACATCTTCTGCTGCTACTGCGTGTACCGCATCCTAGCCACATGTCTAACGACACTACGTCGGCTCACCATGTCCACCACGACATCTTGGAGCTCTTCCTCCTCACCGATAAGCATACCCAACGACGGAAGCAGCAGCAGCAGCAGCAGCAGCAGCTTCTCGGCAACAGATCCCATAAACCGCTTCCTAGGTCTGGCAGCACGACACTGGGACCCGAACCTAGACCAGATCGCCTGGTCGAGGACAGTCAGCTTCCTCCTCTCGGGGGTGATGCTCCTCCTCAGCGCGAGCAGCGTGGTCCAGACGCTGGGGCTCTTCTCCCGCTGGGCCCCTCCCGTCATCCAGCGGCGCGCGCAGGCCTCCCTCGCCCTCGCCGTGGGCCACGTAGGCGCTACGTACGTCATCTCGTCGGCTCTCATGCTCAGGAGCCATCTACCACGTGAGGTGAGCAGTCATGTCACCGGGGCGCTGCTGGCAAGGGGTGCCGCGGGGGGTGGCAGCGTCATCTCTAGTGCGCCGCTGCTCATGACGCCTGCTTTTGCGGATGGCTGGTTTGAGGGGTGGTTTCTTGTCGGGGCGGGGGTCACGGCTGTGGGCATCTGGATTGGTAGGTCTGTGGCTGGTAGTGAGGAGGACGATTGGGATGATGAGGTCGGGCAGAAGAGGTCATAGATTTTTGTTTGGTTTGATTTTTACTTTGGGTGTATTTGATTTTGATTTGACATTCTTGGCTTGACATACCTGCAGTTGACATCCTTGGACTAAGACTTTGGTGCACCTGAACTTGATATCCTTGACTTGACATACTGCAGTCAACATTGTTAACTCGAACTTGATACTGTGACATGTTCATACGATGATACCAACTCTTCCAATATGAATATACCAGACAAACACCACATACTAACATGTTCCTGTGAATGCATTTCATATATGATAAAAACATTTCATGAATCTACAAGTCATCAATACGTTGCGTGCACACCATAAGTATACTCATAAAATTCACTCTACCATAAAACACCAAGACCAGACCGAAACCAGAACCAGACCAAAACCAAAAAAACAACATATAAGAAAAGTGTTTTCATTCATCTTTTTTTTTTGTTCTTCTTCTTCTTCTTTCTTCGTGTCCTTGATAAACAGGTTTTAAAAAAAAACAAAACCACCCAATTTTTTTTCTTTCTCTTCCTTCCACCTTGCTCTCCCCACATTCTTCCGTGTTCCAAAAAATAAAGAGAAGCCATCATCATAAGATTCATATCTTTCTTCTCTCATCAACATTCCACTCTTTCCTTTTTTTTTTTCAACCTCTTTTTCCTTTCATTCCTTCCTTGTTCAAGACAAGAGATTCTTGTTCAAGAGATGGGAATGCTCCATGTCCCTCCTCCAAACACTCCACAAAAAAAAGAAAAAAAGGTATCACAAACAAAGAAGAAAATAAAACCCCTAGTGGCGTCATTCATAACAAAAAATCCAGCGATAGTCTTCTAAAGAAACTCATTGCGTCTTCTTTTCCCCTTTTTTTTCTCATTCTTCCTCTTGATCACCCCAGAAAACAGAATAACGAAAACGAAAGAAAAGATCAAAGCGTGAGAAAAGAACAGAAAGAGAAAAGGAAAAGAAAAGACAAAGGAGACGAGGAAGTGAACTTTCGGGAGAGAGAGAAAGAGAATAAGAAAAAAGAAAATCAGGATGTGTTTGTAAAAAAAAAAAATATACAACTCTTCTTTTTGTTCTTTCCCCTTCAATTCTTTCATGTTAAATTCCCTAGGAACGAGATGGAAAAGGGGAATGTAGAAACAGATGCTTTTTTTTTGTCGTGTGCTTTTGGTTTTTTTATTCTTCAATCTTGCTTTTGTTGGTTTTGTCTGCGTGGCATTCTCGAGAACTTTTCAAAATGTCCTCTTTACGCCCTTCCCTGACGTCCCTTCTTGGGAACAGTCGTCCAGCCATCGTCGTCCTGAGTGGGACCCTCGGACTCGGTGGGAGACATGGGCGGCTGGGGTCCGTTGGAAGAACGCGAGCCGCGGTTGTTGTCGTTGCGGTTGCCACCGCCGCCGCGAGGTCCTCCACGTCCTCCGCGGGGTCCACGGCCACCACGCTCGCCGCCAGGGGCAGAGCGCCAGTTGCCGGCGTCGAAGCCGCGGGGCTTGGGGCCGTCACCGCGGGGCTCGCGAGGCTCACGGGGCTCACGGGGCTCGCGGGGCTCGCGGGTGCGGACGGGCACCTTCTGTTGCTGCTGCTGCTGCTGAGGCTCCTCGGTCGCAGCTCCGTTGGTCTCGGCGGGCGCCGCGGCAGCCTCTTCCGTCTTGGTCTCCTCTGTGGCGGCGGCAGCGGGGGCGGCCTCCTTGGCGGGAGCGGCCTCCTTGGCGGCGGCAGCCTCCTCAGCGGCCTTTGCGGCCTCGGCCTCGGCCTTGGCGGCAGCCTCCTTGGCGACGCGGCGCTCCTCCTTGGCCTTCTCGTCGGCCTCGCGCTTCTCAACAATGGCCTGCTGGCGCCTCTCCTCGACCTGCTTCTCGCGGGTCGCTGTGTCGGTGGGGCGGGCACCACCAAAGGGGCTGGCCTTGGAGTCGCCAGCCGAGGCGGGCGCATCGGCAGGCTCGGCCACGGTCCTCTTGGCAAGGTTCAGGCGGGGGCGGCCGGCGGGGGCCGGGGCAGCAGCCGGCGAGACGGGAGATGTGGGCGTGCTCTCCGGGGCGTCGGGGCGCATGCGCTCGCGCCACTGAGAGTCCTTGTCGGCGGCGGTGGGGGCGCGCTCGGGCTTCTCGGCACGCTCGGGGCGCTCGGGGCGCTCAGTGTACTCGCGGCGGGCAGGGCCAGATCCCTCGCCCCATGTGGCCGGCGAGGCACGGCGGTTGCTGCTGCGGTACGAGTCGCTGCGCTCTCCCATGGCCTCGGGGCCGGGACGCGAGCCCTCGCGAGGGCTGGGGGCAGACTCCTCAGGAGCAAGAGGGGCCAGGGGCCCACGGCGCTCCCAGGGGAGCTCACGGGCCGTCTTGCCCTCGGGGGCGGGGTCGCGAGAGCCACGACGCTCACCAAACTCAGCAGGACCGCGGCGGTCGCCAAAGTCCGAGGGTCCGCGACGCTCGCCAAAGTCAGAAGGTCCACGGCGAGCGGGAGCCGCAGGAGGCTCCAGAGGGCCCTTGCGGGTCCAGTCACCCATGTCACGGATAAAGTCACCACGGCCGCTGTCACCGGAGCGAGCTGCAAAATGAGATATACATGTCAGCACATGTCGATATCAGGACGTCAGGAGCCGCCGGAAGGGGCTCATGAACCGGGTATTTTCGTCAACTTACGAGGATCAGCAACCTTGATCTTGATCATGCGGCCCTGGAAGTTCTCTCCATCCAGGTCCAGAGCCTTCTTCAGGCCATCGACGTTGGTAAACTCGACGTATCCGAATCCCTTGGGACGCTGCATCTCGCGGTCCTCGATGAGACGGACGGTGCCGACATCGCAGCCAGCGAAGAACTCCTCGACACCCTCGACGGTAGTGTCGTAGGAGAGGTTGCCAAGGTGGGCAGTGTAAGGAGGCTTGTCGGGGATCGGCTGGGGGCCGAAGTCACGGGACGAGTAGCCTATTGAGAGAAATATGTCAGCCTTTGAAGGTGCCCTCGCCAGTAGGGAATGAGCCATTCATACCTCGGTCGCCGCCAAACATGGAACCGCCCATGGTACCAATGGTGCCCGTGGTGCGGCGGTCGCTGGAGGGGAGCGGCTGGGTGCCTGCGGGGAGAGAGGGGTCAGTCGTCTTGGCCAAGTCTCACATCGCCATCCATCATATATGCGCTCTACGCTGTTCGCTTACCGGTCACTAAATACACTTGTTAGCATGATTTTTCTTCTTATTCTTCTTCTTTTTCTCTCTCCCTCTCGAAACTGGGGACAGAAATGTTTGGGGGGGGGGACTCACCATAGGTCTCCTCGACCTCATCAGCCCAGGAACCACCGCCAAATCCTGCATAGGGTTGCTGTCAGTACTTTGCCACCGAGAACAGCCAGATCGATGGCCGAAGTCGAAAGAGGGCAAATCGGAGAACGAACCAGAGTCAGTCAGAAAGTCCCCGAGGGACATCTTCTGCTGTTCCTTCTTCTTGGGAGCTGCGCGCACACACAAAAATACATGTCAGCCAACAACGCACAAACGCACAAACGGCAACAGCGCCCAATTGTATGGCCTCGGACGGAACCAACCCATGATTTCGGCTTGGTAGCTTCCACGCGCAGCGGATCAACGAAGCCCGGTGCGCAGACGGGAAGCGAGAGGGAAGAAGAGCGTTCGACAAAGTCCTTCTCTAACACGGAGGAGGACGAGGTGGTGTGCGTGGGAGTGGGTCGACAACGGTGGTCGATCGTTGGAAAAAAATATGTAGTAGGCGACAACGACAGGGAGTGTGCCAACAGAACAAAGTCTGGATATTGGCAGTCGAGTCGAAAGAGACGGCGGTTCTGTGATGCAGGATGATGAACCCCTAGATTGGTTGCGTTGTCTGGGGGGGGGCAGCGGGGGAGGGGGTCCTGTCGAGTGATAATAATTTGCTCGGCGTAGGGGAAAAAAAAAACCGTGATGGAGGCGCCCAAGAGGGTTGGTTGCCTTAATTTTCACCAGCACAACCAGGACTGTGGAAAGACTAACCCCTAAATGGTTTAGCGCTATTCTCGTTCCCTTTTCACTCCCGCAGGAAAGAGCGACCCCGTTAGCCCTTTCCCCATTGGTCAGGTTTGTCATCAATGAGATCCACCCTCGTGGCCTGTCTCCCTCTCTGTGTTGGCACTTGCCCAGTCAGTAAACTCCAAAGGTCATCATCAAACCTCGCGATGCTTGCTCTTCGAAGGCGGCATGTAACATTGTCATCTTGTTCTTTCGTTATCTAATTCCGCATTTGTTGTTTGTTTTGTAATAATACCATTTTGTTGTTCATTTGCATCCACATACCATGTCGAATACCCCAACAACAAACACCCGGCAGACAGGGTCATCGAGTACTGCCATGGCTGACCTGATGGTCCCGCCTCTACAATTTGGAGCCTCGTGTGGTGAGTCCTATTTCGATCTAACCTCTGTGTCATATCCTTTGTCGTGTATGTGCTAACTCGGGGGGCTTTCCAGGTGCTGCCGGTGCCTTCATTGGCGTCTCGGCCGGCATTCTCAAGAACGCCAGCCCCGTCATGAGCGGCATCATGACGGGGTCCCAATGGACTCTGTTGGGAAGCACGTATTGGTGTATGTGTACCTTTGGAACATGACCTCCTCGCCTCTTGTGTTTGTACTGATGATAGGATACACTGCAGTTTCGCGGCAACTCGTTATTCGTGGATCAGGCGTCAAGGGGCACAACATCACGCCCACTGATAGAGTCAAGGCGAGCGCGTTGGCCAGCATTCCTACCGGGTGTCTCATGGCCCTTGGTTCAGGGAGTGAGTGCTTCTTACCTCTTCTCCCAACCACTTCTTTATACCCCCTCTCCATCTACCAACAGACTTACTAACCATCTTGCTACATTAGAGGGTCTCAAAGGTCTCCGGTCCAACCTGGTTCTCTGCGGAGTCACGGCCATCGGTGGACAACTCGCCATCAATCTCTTGACAGGTGGTAAAGCAAAACCGCAAGAGGAAGGAGATGGCTGGCTTGGTTCGAGATGGAGTCCGTTGCAGAAGCTGTCGGATGACGAATACCTCGATATGATGGGGGAGAAGATGCTCCGGATAGATGCAGATATTGCTCTGATTGATGAACGTATAGCAACGTTGAAAGCCCAACCTGAGTCATCAGAGGACGGAGCACAGAAACAATAGAACATATGTTACACTGTTTTATCCGCCTTGTTGAATGTTACCAGTAGTGATACTCGTAGTGATGATAGTAGTAGTGAGTGCACGAACTAGTGGAGATGACACAACATGCTCACCCAATAAGTAACCATTGCCCAACAAGATGCCAGGCCCCGTAGGAAGATTGCATCAGACAGAGCAACTTAGGGCATCTTGCATCTTGATCAGCGAACGAGGAGACAAAGCCGATACAGCCGGTTAAAAAAAAGGGTGGGGATGATGGGGTTGGATGCAGGGTAATCAAGTCTTGACGTGGCCTTTATGCAGCAAGAAGTAAGAAGTGTGTGCGAGTAGGAAATCAAGTCGTCATGATGAAGCATGACATACATGATGTAAATACAGAACGATCAAGTGTGATTTCTTTGTTGAGCGGCAGCAGCTGCAGGAATAATATAGTAATAGTAGTAGAGTACTATCAGATTCCAATGCTACAATGACTGCTAGGGCTAATCAAGATTTCCATTGATCGACACAATGATGTACTTGTTTACATTGTATCTATTATCTTCATGCCTGTAGTACTCGTAGCGCTGTACAGCCTAATACAGGTAGATCGCAGCTTCTACTTTATGGTGGGGCTATCAACTTATGGCCCGCCACCGGCCACCCACACCAAAACCACCAAAAACTGCTACTAAGACTCTAAGTATTAATTCTTGAGCCACCATTGATCCAATAATCCACATCCCGTCTTGGCCCCAAGGTTATCGCTCTTTTTTGGGGGGGATTTATCATTGTTCAAGCCGTAAGACCATAACACCAAAGCTCGTGTGCTCTCCTTTGTGGTTGCTTCCCTCTTTGATTGCGTCTTCCATCTTCGTCATACTCCTTCCCCCCCCCTCCCCTCCCTCTACCCTCTCTTTTAATTTTCTTCTCATTCGCCCTTTCCTTTCCCTTCATCTCTACCACAAGTGCGACGTGGTCTACTTCTCTTTTCCTTGACGTCACGCAATCTCCCACTTTCCAGCCACCAAAACTGTCCCGGCTTTGCGACGGCATCTGCGGCAATCCTCCATCAAAGTCCGATCCCGACCGAAACACGAAACGAATCTGGGGCCTCTCCGAAGCTGTCTTGGCCATACGATAATCTACGAGTACATCGGACCCTCCGCGCATCTTACGACCCTTTTTTTTTCCTTTTCCATCCTCCCCCCCCTCCACGTGGGTCAGCGACCGAGATACCTCCCTTTCCCAAGCTCATCCTAGGCTCCCCCCTTGGTGCCATGGAGTGCCCCTGATACCGAATACCATAACGATTGAGGAGACCATGAACAGCTGTTCCAGTGACCATATGTGAGCATCATCATCATCTTCCTCCGCTTCCTCCGGGCCCTCCTCTTCTTGTGAAGCTGTCGGTGGCGCCCCAGTGCTAATGCGACCCCTTGCTGCTACAGTCCGCAAACCTGGTTCTGGTCCCGGCCTTCGGCCCGTGCTACGAAATCATGGCCTTGCTCAATCCCACCTTCGTCTTTGGCGTCATCGTCCTCACCTACCTGTCCTCGTTCGTCCTCTTCGCCCTCATTCGCATCGTGACCGGCATCTCGATCCAGCGCATCGGCTACTTTTCCCTCCGACGCCTGGCCTACACCCCGCGAGATGGATGTCGCGTCGAGATCCGGGGCCTCGGCTTCTCGGTTCATCGTCCGACCTTTGCCCAACCGACGTGGCTGAGCTTGGTGCTCAATGAACTCGTCGTCACTCTCGACATTCGCGAGCTTGAGACTCCCAAAACCCCCGAACCCGAGACGGCCGACGGTGGACCCGACAAGGAGAAGCAAGGCAAGGAGAAGGAGGAGGGGAGCAAGCAAGAGGAGGAAGAGAAGAAAGACAAGCCAATGCCACTGCCAAAGACACGGCATGCCGCACCGAAAGAGACGCCTGGACGAAGTCATACTTGGAAGACCCTCACAAAGATGAAGGAACGCATCAAGAGGCTTCATCGCAAGATTGAGTGGCTGCGCATGGTTGACGTTGTCGCCACCAACTCTACCATCAATGTTGTCGATGTTGGCCACATCCAGGTCGGCAGCTTCACCATGGCCGTCGATACGAGGCGCAAAATGGTTGACCGTGCTCGCTACCTCTTTTCAAGGCCCGACGCTAAAAAGCAGGATCGTCATGCCGAGTGGATCATCACCGGCCGGAGCATCCTCTTTACCGCCGAGGGCAAGGAGTCCCTCGAGGTCCTCGACCACGCCATTCTCAATATCCACGGCTACCTGTACGAGTCAAAGGAGGGCCTGCGTGACGCTACCATCTCCCTCAAGCTCGGAAGGGTGCACATCCCCTACGACGATTTGCGACTGTGCATCGAGAAGCTCAAGGCCTGCCGCCAGGATGCCAGGGCCTCGGCCCCTGCAGCCGCAGCCGCCGACGAATCCGCAAAGCCGATGCTTGGTGATGTCATACAAGAAGTCGATGAGCCGGGTAGTACGAGCGATCACCTTATGCAGACAGTGTCGGATTCCAAGGAGTTCTTCAGCTCCACCCTGCGAGGCATCAAGGAGGTTCAGTTCGCCGCCAGCTTCATCAGTTTCTCCATGGCAGTCACCTCGGTCAAGCCGACCGCTGCTCCTCTCCAGCTCAATGCTGCCATGAAGGAGGTGGGCATTGATCTGCACCGCTTGGACCCCAAGTCCCCGGCCCACCGCATGTACTTCCCCTCCAAGGACATTGCCCACGAGGGTCTGGCCGCTGCCCTCTCGATATCCTTTGGCCTGGACGACGGCCATGGTAAGCCCGAGAGGCTACTCTACATCCCCATGGCTACGACAACTGTACGGACGACCCTACCTTCCAAGACGGTGGAGCTTGCCCAGGACGGCAGCAGCCTGGAGGAAAAGAACACAAACATCCTATTCAACAACTCAGTCATCACGTCACCATCCGTCGACCTCAATCCCCGCCACCTACCCATCCTCATCGCCCTCCTCAAGCCCAAGCCGAAGCCGCCCCGGCCGCACGAGGAGAAGCGCCGATCTCTCATACCTCGCCTCCTTCCCAAGGCGAGTATCAAAGTCTCCATGCATGAGCCAGTCATGCGTATAAAACTCACACCCCTGATGAGGACAGACGACCCCGACGACTTTGATCTAATCATATCCTCCATATCCTCTATATCCGTTGACCTTGAGTCCTCTCACTCACCCGTCGAAGAATCCCACTACGCCCTCTCGGGATCCATGCGCATGCAGTCGAACCACCTCTACTACCAGACCAACCAGAGGGAGAGGTTCAACCTCATCACCACCGACTCATTCGATTCCAGAATCCAGCTGTCTGCTACTCCGGATCTCTCAGTCGATGTGACTGGCAACCTGCAGTCATTCTCCATCAGCATGATCCGCCCAGAGATTACAGATGGCCTGCGGCAGATTGTTAAGGAGCTGCGCATCGACGTGGAGCCCGAGAAGCGTGCTCTCTCGAGGACCAGCCAGGAACAGAGCTTCCTGCGCTCCACACCGCAGTGGCTGTCGCACTACCATATTGAAGCGACAGATGTCAACATTGAGGTGGCCGGTGTTGACGAGGACGTCTCTGACGACACTAGAGGCGTATCTCTACATCTCGATAGCTTAGCGGCCGAGTACAACGGTCACAAGATGGAGCTGTTGCGGCGACGCGTGCCGAGAACGAGAACGCACAGTCGTTCTATCACACAGTCCGACTCAGAGCTGTCACCCCCTCCCAGCTCTCCGCGGACCAGGAAGAAGCCTCAGCATTACGGCGACGGTCGCCGTCTGGTCATTCATTCTCGAGGCATCGAGGCGCAGATTATTGAGAGTGTGGAGAAGCTTGAGGCGGAACCTTTCCTTAACCTGCCCCGTCTCGAGCTCGCATTCTCGTCATTAAGTGACAACAACGGCCCTACGCTGCATGTCCAGTCGAATATCCGGAGTATATTTGCTCACTACTCCCTGTACCGCCACTATTCGGTCGGTGTAGCGGCTATGACTCTGCGTAGGGCATTTATGAAGTCGGGGCAGGACGCCCCAACGCCCAAGAAGCAACAAAACGGCGTTGTCGTTGGCATACCTCCTCCCGAATCGCCTGGTCCCCTTGAAGGCGAAGACTACTTCTCGACCATTACCCGCGAGATGGTCACAGTTGATGTCAAGGTGCAGCTCGTGCAGGTCAAGGCCGAGTTTCCGCACGACCCTGTCATGATGCTCCACGTCTTCGGCCTCGAGGCTGGCCAGAACAGATTCGCCAAGCCATTCCTCACCTCCAAGCTGTTCCGCCTCTACGTTGAGCCACCGCGTATGTCGGGTGTCTGGGCAAGGATGGTCAGCGTGAAGCAAGTCAGGGTTGATATCCGAAAGTCGAAGCGCAAGACGGCCTCCAAGGAGATTGTCGAGGAGACCATGGTGGACATCTCCAGCGAGGCGGCACGGATCGGCGTGCCTCATGAAGTCATTGTCCACCGTGTCACCGACAACTTTGTCAACGCCGCCAAGGCCGTCGAGCAACTCCACCACCGCTTCAAGACAGGCACTAACGAGTACGTCCTCGACAAGCAACCAGAGGGTCCTAAGAAGGTCCCCAAGGTGTCGGTACGCACCCACAAGATGCTGTTTGAGCTGGAGGACGGCGCCTTTGAGTGGAAGCTGGGCCTGATTTACCGCACGGGTCGTACCGAGCAGCATCAGCGTCTTGCCAGAGAGGAGGCCTTCCGCGCAAAGATCAAGAGAGTCCGAGACGAAGAGGGCCGACGTGGTAACACCTCGGTCAAGGCTCGCTCGCGCTCTGCCTTCCAACGAGGTCGCACTAATAACAGCACCGCCTCCTGGTTCCGCAGCCGCAGCCTGGACGTCATCTCTCCCAGTGACAGCGGCCCCGGACCCGATCATGTGAGGATCCCGAGATATAACCCTGACTCGGAGACAATCGGCATCAATGGCGAGGCCAGGATCACAGAGCGTGCGGCACGCAGCCAGCTCGACCGGGTCAATGAGCAGTCGTGGAAGAAGCGCATCGACAGGGCCTACGAGATGTCGCGGAACAGCGCCAAGGAGCTGCGATCCTCCTTCTGGGGTGAGGACACCTTCCCAGACGAGGACGAGAATGCCGAGAATATCCTCGAGGTTCCCGCGCGCCCGGCGCTCATGTGCACCATGATCAGCGATCTCCGTTTTACCATCGACAAGCCCTCCTTCCCCATGTCGGAGCTCCCCGATTTCCTCCACAAGGTGGGTAAGGGAATGCCGCGTGACATGAAGTACGGTCTTCTCGTGCCCATGAGCGTGGCCATCGATATGGGCGAGGCCCGCGTCTCGCTCCGAGACTACCCCCTGCCGCTTTTGCACATACCGGCACTGCAGCCAGGCCAGTCGAACAAAATGCAGAGTGTCTCACTTAAGACAGACTTTGTCATTGCGGAAGAGTACCGCGGTGTGGAATCCACACGACGTGTCCAGGTCGAGGTGGTGCCGCCGAGGAGAGATGCTTTGCCAGGATCGAACCTCGGGAGATTCGCCATTGAGGTTCGTCGCACCGTTGGTCCCGTGAAGTCCTTCTCGGACGTGTACATGGAAATCAACACAGCACTTCCTACCCGGATCACCTGGGGTCCCTGCTACCAGCCAACGGTTCAGGACATGATGATGGCCATCGAGTCATTTACCAAGCCGCGTCTGGACCCGTCTGAGAGTGTCGGCTTCTGGGATAAGCTCCGTCTTGTCTTCCACTCTCGCATTCACGTCGCGTGGAAAGGCGACGGTGACATGCATCTGGGCCTCAAGGGCACGCGCGATCCGTACATGCTGACCAAGGACGGTGCCGGCTTCATCATGTGCTGGCGTAACAATGTCAGGTGGAATATCAACGCCGAGGGCGACGCCAAGCGCTTCATGACGGTCGACAGCGGTGAGTACGTGCTTGCTATCCCCGACTACACGCACCAGGTGCGAAACGCGGCGCGCCAGGAGGAGTCCGTAGGGACGCAACTTCCCGTCGATGGCGCCATAGCGGCCGCTGTGTTCAAGAAGGTGGTGATGAAGCTCTCGGGTAACGTCCAGTGGATGTCGGGCCTGAGCTTCGAGCAGGCAATCGAGGACGGCCGCCGCAAGTTCGAGTTCAAGCCGCACTACGATGTGGTCATCAAGAGCCCCCAGTACGCCAAGTCGGACAACGGGCTGCCCTACGACGCTATGCGTGGCTTCAGGAGCCGTCACATCCACCTGTCTATTGCCGTGCGTGCGCCTGCAGACAGGGACTGGACTATGGACAGCGCAGAGCCCTCGACCAGCTACAATGCTGTTCACCTGACGCCTAGGTTCTTTACACACTTCTTCGCCTGGTGGGCTCTGTTTGGGCAACCCATTTCTCTGCCAATCCGCCAGGGCGCCTTATTCCCGGGCCGCGAGAAGAGCAGTAAGAAGTTTGGACGCCACCTGGCGACGGTCAAGTACAGCCTCTTGCTTGCACCACTGTTCCTCAGCCACATCTACAAGCACAAGGACGCCGAGGAGTACTCGGAGAGCGCCGTCTCGGCCACGGGTCTGAAGGTCCGCTTGGATAGCTTCATGCTCGACCTCCACCAGCGACGAGAGGAGTTTGACACGCTAGGCAGGGGCAAGAACACACAGAGCAGAGCGTCGCGAATTAAGATACACGCGGGGCAGCTCAGCATGGCCAACGCGGATCTGCGTGCCGTCTCGGCCAGCCTCAAGGGCACGACGACGGAGGCTATCAAGCGCGGGTCCCTTTCGGCCCTCATCTCCAACCAGGACGACAGGCCCGAGCTGTCGCGGTTCACCATCCCTGACAACGACTACAGCTGGATCGACATGGACGATTTTGTGGAACTGGACTGGATCCTGCCGACGGAGCCTCACCCGCACACGCAGATCCTGCCCCTTGGCTTCGCGCCGCGGCTGACGTACTTCCGCCAGACGGACATTGACGGCACCATTGCCGGAGACCCGTCGCGCACCAGCCCCTTTGGCAACGAGCCCACCCACTTCTGCATCATGAGCCAGGACGAGGACCCCAAGAAGGTGCAGGTGAAGCTCGTGGAAGAGCGTCTGGAACAGCTCCGCGACCAGATGCAGACGCACACGCGCAATGTTGGCGAGGCCGAGCTCAGGGTCATCAAGGGCGATGGCGCTGACCCGGATTCGGTGACGGAATTCGAGGCACTCAAACGCCACACCACCGTACTTGAGGAGAAGAAGGGTTTCCTTGAGGACATGCTGCAGCAGATCCAGTACAAGCCGTCAGCATCCAGCATAAACCTCAAGAATTATCTTGATCCGTCGTCAGCGGCGACTGGATCTCGTGGTTCCAGCAGGGGTGGCGGCGACTCGTCATCGACAATGGGCGGACGGCAGCAGCAGCAGCAGCAACAACAGGAGGAGACGCTAGACATTCCCGCCACGACCGAGTTTGAGAGCGAGTTCAAGAACCGGTTTATCCTGCATAACATGCAGCTCAAGTGGAACAATGTGCTCCGGAACATCGTCCTGCGGTATATCCACCAGAACAGCCAGCGGCGAGGTCTCATCTACTACCTGTCGCGACCAGCCATCAAGTTTATACTTGACCTGGTGGAGGAGCAGAATAGGGCCAAAATGCATAAGCCCCCTGCCAGGTCGGCTACGGCGCCCGTCTCTGGCCACGATACCTCGCAGACGAGCTCTGCTTCGTCAGACAAGGACAGCAGCGGCCTGGATATAGAAGACCGCATCAAGGATATCCTGGGTGATGGACGCAGGTTCCACAGCGCCAGCTTCAGCACGACGCACGGCGACGGCGACGGGTCTGGCGGCAGCAGGGGCATTGAGGACCTGGCGTACGGCATCTCAGACGAGTTCAGCCCGCAGAGCAGCTACCACGTTCGTCTCATCGCGCCGCAGATCCAGCTGCAGAGCGAGAAGAACAAGAAGAATGTGGTACTGGTGACGGCCAAGGGCATGGAGCTCAAGGTGATGGAGGTGATGGACAAGAAGCGCCTGTCGGATACGGTCAGCGGACTGGTGCAGCGTCGTTTCCTGGTCAACATGGATAGCACGCAGTTCTTTGTGACGCACAACAAGTGGTTCATGACCAACCTCGTGTCCATGTACGCGGGCAGCCGGTACGGCACGGTGGGTGGCTCCTCGTGGCCTCCCTGGGTGCCGATGGAGGTCATGTTCGACTTCAATGCGGCGCCGTTTGGCTTCAAGCGCGTCGTCGAGAAGACGTCTGCCGTCCTGCGCTACGATAAGTTCAACACGCTTCGTCTCAAGTACAATGCCGAGGTCGGGACGGACAACCAGGGCGCGGACCCCACGTCGCCCATGTCGCCGGGCAGCAACACCAGCAACAACAACTTCAACAACATGGACAGTGCCGCGGCCGGCTCCACGGGCGGCCCCGGGACGACGACAAACGAGAACCGGATGGATAATCTGTGGGTCGAGTTCCCCCAGGTACGGGCGCTGTGCAACTCGTCTCAGTATTACGCCATGTACGTCATCGTGCTGGATCTTCTCATGTACAGCGAGCCGCTGGAGAAGACGCGGACGGAGCGGCTGGAGAAGATTATGCTGGCGTCGGACTTTTCCGACTTGAGCGGGGCGCCGGCGACGATCCACCGGCTGCAGGAGCGCATAAGGCAGATGGGCGACATCAAGACGCACTTCCAGGTCTACTCCAAGTACCTGGACAAGCGCGGGTGGGAGGACAGACTCAGTCTGGAGCGCGACCTGGCGTCGGCCGAGGACGAGCTCTTCTTCGTCATGAAGGCCATTACGTCGTCGCAGCGGCGTTTTGACATGTCGGCCGATAGCAATGCCCTGCTCAAGTGGAACATTCTGGTGCGCGACATTGTCTGGCACCTGATGCAGGACTCCAACGAGCCCCTGGTGGAGCTGCAGCTCAACGACCTCATCTACGACCGCACCGATAATTCGGACGGCTCGCACATGAACCTGATCCGTGTCGGCAAGATTCTTGGACTCAACCTGCTCCCGGATGCGTCGTATCCGGCGATAATTGCGCCGTACGAGGACTCGGAGAAGGCACCGCCAGCGAGCAATACCCCCCTGAGCGGCGGCGACGGCGGCGGCTTCAACGCCAATGGCAGCAAGAAGGACATGATTCGCGTCTACTGGTACAAGCTCGAGGCCATTGCCGGCATCACGGTTATGGACCGCTTCGAGGTGGACCTGTTCCCCATGAGGGTTCAGCTCGAGTACGTGGTCGGCAAGCGGCTGATGCACTACATCTTCCCGGGCCTGACGGGCGACGACAAGAAGAAGGATGAGTCGTCCACCTCTGCCAATTCCACCACCGGCGACGGGCGAGGAGATGAGGATGGCGAGTCGAACCTCGTGCTCAAGGTTACGGACGACGACGACGACTACGGCAATGGCAACGGCCACAACGACAATGACGCGGAGTCGATGACTAGCTTCTCGAGCCACCTGCGCCCCACGACGCCCTCGAGGGGAGATTCGCCCAGCAACTTTACGACTCGACCCGGATCCCTGGAGCTGCGGCTGCAGCCGACGCTGACGTCACACAACACGCGTCAGTCGCCCACGAGCAGCAGCAAGAAGTCGGTGGCCGGCGGCGTCAGCGAGAGCCACTACGGCTTCCGACTGTTCCGACAAGGAACGGGAGGAGCAGGAGGATCCAAGGCCATGGCTAAGAAGTCGTCGCTCGACTCGCTGCGGGCCCTGACCCAGCAGCAGGCCAAGAGCGGAGCGCTCGGACGATCGTCGACTGGCCTGTCGTCCAGGGACAGCCGGGAGTCACCCGGTGCGGACGGCAAGAAGCGTTTCGGACTGCGGAACCGGAGCTACGCCGGCGCCGGCGCAGGGGAATCCAGCAACCCGGCAGCAGCCAAGAAGCAGCAGGCGGCGGCGGTGTCGGATGACCTGACCAAGATGATTGCGCGCGCGAGCAACTACATCACCTTTTCGTACATCCGGATGCAGTCGGTGGTGCTGTGCCTGAGCTACAAGGGACGAGAGCAGCGCAACTTTGAGGACGTGCACGACTTTGTGTTCCGGATGCCGGTGATTGAGTGGCAGAACAAGGTGTGGTCCAACGTGGACCTGGCTATGGCGTTCAAGAAGGCAGTGATCCGAGCGCTCCTCTCACACACGGGTGCTATTATCGGCAACAAGTTCTCGCGGCACCGGCCGACGGCGGAGCAGCGCAACCGATTGCGGGAGCTGGCCAACAACTCTTCGCTGATTGCGCGGCCGGGCACGTCGTCTGCCGCATCCCAGCGGCCGTCAACGCAGTACGCGCAGTCGCAGTTCTCGCAGGGCAACAACAACGGCAAGGGCAAGAATAAGGCGTCGTCATACTACGCGGGAAGCATCTACGACAACAGCAACTACAGCGGCGACGAGTCATCAAGCAGCGTGTACGGGAACAACAACGACACTGTCGACTTTTCACGATCACCTCCGCGGTCCATCCAGAGCGCGCACAGCAACAGCAACAGCAACATTCCCATCCCGCGATCAGCCAGCCGCAGCAGCAGTGTGGCCAGCGGGCGATCATACAGATCGACATCTGGGAATGGTCCTGGCAACGGCAACGGCAATAGCAAACAGCAGCAGCAACAACAGCAACAGCAGCAGCAGCAGCAGCAAGCACAACAAGAGCAGCCAAGACCAAAGTCACGCGCTTGGCTGACGACGACACCGCCCGACCGGAAACGCACGCGAGGTCTAGGGATGAGACGAGGATCAAACGGCAGCACAACAGCGACAGACACAGTCTCCCGTCCGCCGCCCACACCATCATTCCGATACACCGGTGGCAGCAGCAGCAGACGACAATCACAATCCCAGCAGTCACCCCAGTCTCAGTCTCAGCAGAACACGCCTGGGCCCCTCTTGCCTCCTGCGCCTATAGACAGCAGACCGCAGACCAGTCACTCCACCTTTAGTTCAAGCCGGACCAGTACGAATGGAACGGTCAAGAGGAGTGCTACTGGTCTGAGAGACAGGATATCTGCCTTTACGCAAAGGATGAGTAATCGTGATGGTGGTGCTTCTTCTAGTGCTACAGCTACAGCTACAACTCCTAGTGGTACAGCAAAGGGAGATGATGATGTTGTTGTCGATGATGACGACGAAGAAGAAGAAGAAGAGGACGAAGGGGAAGAAGAAGAAGACGATGATGATGTTGGTGGAACAGAGGAAGATCAAGGGGAAGATGGAGATGGAGAATCGGATAGTGATGTGGAGGATACTAGATCACCACTCAGGAAGAGGTGGACAGCTGTTAGGGTGAAGACGGGCTAAGGCTATATCTGGTCTTTTTGGTCTGGAGCGCATTGCATTGTTCCTTTGTTTTTTATGAGCGAAGCTTTTTTTTCTTGTTGTTTATAATTCTTTCGTTTTATATTCTTTTGTTTTGGGGGTTCCTTTTTGGTCTCTTCTTCTTCTTTTTTGTTTAGGGGGTCCATTCATCCTTCTTTTTGGTCTTCTTCTATTTATTAGTGTCTTCTTTATTAGTTATACTTTGGGATCCAATGTCTTTGGGAGAATTAACGGGAAAAAAGCAATGGTTTACAGCACAGCACAGGATATAATAGATGTGCGGTTACTTTCAATACTTTACTTTGACTGCTTCACTTTTGTCTATTTGGAGTGCCGTACTTTGGTTAACTGGTAATTGCAGTCCTCTGGTATGCATATCAATAACTCGTACTTGTTTGTCGTGAGTCTGCTGTGCTGAAATACTGCTGCTACTGCCTTGGATGTGATCTACGCAATGCCGTCATTGACAAGGATGAAGAGGAACATGGTTGGCGGATAACTGACCTGACCTGTACTATCCGAGTGTCAAAGTATTTAACTGGATGTTGGCTCGAGTATTGACTGGAATGTTTGTTTGAACCCCCGCGTTGATGGTCCGTGTGGTGTCACGCGG
>FYEV01001527.1:81327-97143 GCA_900188565.1 Geosmithia flava
GGGGGGGGGGAGGGGGAGTACGAGTACTCCGTAGAGAGGAGAAGGGAAGAGGGGAGTGGGATATTGATAGAGTACGAGGATGTGATTGACTGAGTTGACTTGGAGCACTCTGTACAGAATACGAGTACGTGATTGATAGAGTACTCGTAGAGGAGTACAGGTAAGGAGTAGAGTGCCCAGAATAGTGACGTCGTGATGCAGAGTACAGGACTAGGGTCCAGTTCTGTATGCAACCTGCAGTCTTTCCGCGGAGACGATGGATGTTTACTCGTTTACAAAGTACAGATATCATAGAGGACACTGGATTGAACGTACGAGTAATACTACTACTACTAGTATACTCCGTACAGCAGGTACAGTAAGTTGACGCTGTATTGGAAATGAACTGACCAAAATGTCATTGATTGATGTGATTACCTCTGTAGGGGTCACATTCCCCCCTAGTGTTCTGTTATTCTAGCCCGTATTCTACGTAGTACACCATGGAAGTTAACTGATGCACAAGGTAGTACTTACATAGGTACTACTCATAAGATACAAGAACTAGTAGCAACAAGAGTGATCCGTTGTTTTGAGTAATGAAAAAAAGGAAAAAAGTCAAGGTTGGGTTGGTGTACATTCCATTGTTCTGTCAATTCGTGGGGACTAGGACCAGGATGGGCTGGGACGGACTGGGATGGGTGGATGGAGTTGAGGTTTTGGCGGTGGAAGACACAGCGTTACAGCGGTGTTACAGTGGCTCTCAGAGTGTGTGCACCTAGATGTTACAGTGGCTGTAGTGCACAGGTTCTAGAGTCATCGGTAGGACCCGGCCGGAAAGACCGGCTGGGACTTGGAGTCCAGTGCGTGGTGTACGGAGGAGTAGTGCAGGCAGCTGTGCTTCTATTCCTACAGTGAGATTACAGTGCTGTACTCGTACTCGTAGATGCCTGTACAAGTACTCGTAGGTGGTGATGGTGATGCGTACATCTCATCAGCTAGGCAACAAGTAGGTAAGCCCCCCCCGTGCCATCATGTGCACTCTTATCATCCGACATACACAGGCTAATACCATGCTATGCATATGATGCACACGAGTAAGGAGATGCATACTGATACAGCACATCTTGCCTCTTTTTTTTCTTCGTTCAAAAAAAGTACTCAACTGAGCTGGTCCAACAAGAGACGTCCACGGTGACTTGCAGTGGCTGGGCATACTATCTGCAGTGTCTGGGACGGGCGGGAAGCCATGGACTCGTACAGTGGTTGTGGTACGCGCCCGAGGCCTGAGGGCACCTGAGACTGCCGGCTGGGGTGCATGCACGCACAACTCCTACAAGCGGTAGGTACGGAGTACGGACTACATGTACCTAGACTGAGGACGACAGCCTGCCACTTGTTCGCTTATCGCTGGATTATGGTGGGTGGGTGAGTGTGGGTGGCACCTTCCCAGTAAACTCGGTATTTATGCGTAATCAGGTATAAACACTAGAAGAGGTGGACAGTCAGAGAGGCACACGCTCTCCCGCTCCTAAATCGGAAAGAGCGCACTGACCTCTGACCATCCGCTCCTTCCTCCTGTCTCCTGCGCTGTTTCCTTATCAGCAGACGGAAAAGGTGCCCGACGACCTTGACAGCCTGATATTCTGTACTCTCTCTCTCTCTCTCTCTACTATTATTCGTATTATTACTACTACTACTCCATAGTCCTTGCTATCTATACTCCGTACAAAGAGTATCCGTACTACTCCATACCCCATACATTCGTATCTATCTGCATCATTCCCGTGACCCCTCTTCTTGTCTTGTATTGTCTTGTCTCTCTCGTCCCTTGAACATAGAGATAGCCATCTCGTCTCTACTCGTACTATCCTCTTCTTCTCTCCTTTTTCAACCAAAACTCTATTACGTCCCCGGCCTCTGCTTACTGCTACTACCAAAGGGGCACAACTTAACAAGCGACAAACCACCGCGTCATAGCTGCATTCATTTCACCCTCGCACGCAACTCTGCAAGGTACACACAACACATACGATTACACGGGCGCCCACTAGCCACCAACCACGACACTACCAAAGTGAATGACCAAGAGACACAGCTCGGATCAGATACTATTGTTGCTCCTGCCGCAAAAGAACCGACCGTGCTGCAACCCAACATAGACGCGTCTTTACATCACCTCCCACATTCGGCGACACGATAATATCCGACCATCTGCGAGAGCTTCCACAGCCAGCAACGAAATAAACCCTGCCGTTAGCGCAATCTACGAGTCGAGACGCTCCAGACGCTCCATCCGGCCCATACGCTCCTCTGCTCGCCCCATCCCCTACTACTCCCCTACTGTCCCCGCTGTTCCGACAGACAGGGCCTTTGTCCACCTGTCATACGCCCTGTCATACTCGTACGCCTTTGCGCTTACAGCCACTTGGTTCGGCCTTTGGCGACAATTACGTACTGGATTTCTCCATACGCACCTTTCCTTTCTCTCTCTCTCTCTCGCTCTCTTCTCTTGATACCGACTACGATACCGACTACGGAGACGGAGAGTCGGAGACTTGTCGCTCTGCCCGACCACACCACAGAGCCCACATCCACACACATACCCTCGTTCTCAATCAATCAACACATCAAGAGAGGAAGAAAAAAAAAGCATTTCGGACACACCATCATGGCTCATTAACTTGGGACCATTTGCATATACTACACAACAAAAAACAAAAAAAATACACTTCTCGCCCAACACGGCTGAGAGATACGAAATACGCTGCAATACCACTCTGCCTACCTACCACCACAACTGGCCAAGCACCAACTACCAGATCCGACGCCCACTCATCTTCTCGACACGACCAGGATCCCACGACTGTGGATCGGCCCTGCAGCGGGACCCCGTACAGGGTCCACGCCCACACACCCTGCCCGGGTTCTGCCACACCCTGGTCCCCTTGTCCACCATCGGTACCAGCGTCGGTACGAGACAAGAGTATTACTCCGTACACGCACCCATTGTAGTTGGACCCCCGGTTTGAGCCACCCATTAGCAATCATGATCTCCCCAAGGTCATTTACCTACTCGCGTGGCCCTCACTCCCCTCACTCCTCTTCTCCTTCTCCTTCCCCATCTTCTTCCCCCCTTTCTTCCTCACCGTTGTCGCCTCTCACATCACCCCTCACATCGCCCCTCTCATCACCACCTACCGCCGACTACTCATCACCTCTCGCTTACCGATACCGAAACAACAACCACCGTCAGCCCTCCAACAAGGCTTCCACCGCCAACCCCACCGCTTCAACGATAACGACAACAACAACAGCAACCACCACATCCGATAAGACGTCTCCTTGGTCCATAGCCAGTGGTGCTCTTACGAGTACGCATTATGACCATCACGCAGACCACTCTTCAACCATCAGCAACACTACGACAGCAATCTTCTCTCTCTCTCCGTCTTCCTGCAACAGCACCGTCTCGCCTCCCCACCACGCCAGAGTAGCAGGCATCATGGGGAAACGCAAGGAGAGGCTCGAGATCATGGGTCTCCAGTCTCCCATCAGCCCGCCATGCGAGAAGGACCAACCCCTCCCCAACAGCCAGCGCCCCGCCACACCTTCGAGTCCTGTCCAGATCCCCAACTCTGGCAACCGCCCCAGTGCTCACCACCCCCAGAAGCGCCATTCTGTGCGTCGCCACGGGGCCAGGCGCCCACACCCCAGCAACGATGACCTCTCGCCCTCCGTAGCTGCTCTCCTGGCCATCACCGACATCCCGCGTCACGGCTCCCAGCGCCGCCGTCCCCGCAGTGGGAGCGACAAACCCCTCACCGTCGACCAGGTCATTGACAGCCAGAACGTCTCGGAAAAGGAGCTGAGCCGTCACCTCAGCTCCGGACTGATGGGTGTGCTACTGTCTCCTCCGGACGAGTACACACCAGATGACAATGTTAGCATCAGTGAGTGCAACATTGGCTCCGCGCTGTCTACCAGGACTGTCTCGGTCGACTCTATCCCCTCGCTAAGCGAGTCGTTTGCCACCGAGGGTGTCTCCTCCCTCGAGACCCCCGCCGGCCTGAGCTCGCCGTCGCCGTCGTTTCGTCGCCGGAAACACAGCCCCATGCGCAGGTCCCTCGAACCCGTCATCTCACCCCCGGGAACGGACCACATCGAGCATCCTCTGGCCAGGAAGCTGAGTGCCGCTCGTGATGACGAGGACGAGGACGGTGATGGCAAGGACACTACCGCCTCGCAGACTTCGCCCCCCGGTTCAGAAACCGTCTCCCTCTTCATTCAGCAGTTCAAGCCGCTCAAGTACGCCTTCAGGTCCAACCTGACAGCCTCGTTCCGCGCCCTACGATCCGCCGCCAAGTCCTTCTCCAGCATCAACCTGTCGTCCATCCCGCCCGACCACCTGCTGACGCGCTCCCTCCTCACCATCGACCCCAACGTCCCCTACACCGACGAGCGTCGCCCGCCCGTGACCGAGGAGATTCCCTCGGCCGAGCTGCGCCGTTACCTCAACCCCACGTCCACCTCGCGCATCGAGTCTCAGTCTACTACGCCAACCTCGGCTGCGCCCACGCCCGCCGCCAAGCCGCCTGGGCCCTATTCGGCCTCCATCCAGATGCAGACGTACAAGGTGCACCGCTCCAAGTCTAGTTCTAGCTCTGCGTCTCAAAAATCCTCGCCCTCTTCGTCGGCCCCCGCTACGTCATCCCAAGAGTCCCGCGCACTGCCTCCTCCCGTCATGCGCCAGCGCGAGGTACGTGAGAACTGCGACTTTATCCGCATCGCCGTCATGGAGATGGCCATGCGCAGGCGTGGAAAGCTCGACGACCAGCGTCCCGGACGTGCCCGCTGGGCCCTCCCGCCCCGCAAGACGACTACGGCTCCCTACGAGATTGGCGCCAATGGTGTGCCCGCACGGTGGCGTTCAATCAGCCCCGAGAGTGTCTGAGATGTTTAGGCACAGCACATTGTCGCGATGAACCTAATACGAGCACACACAGACCAGTCTCACACAAAACCTGAATCTCGTATGACGAGGTCTCCGTCCCTGCGCACAACTCGTACGAGGTCAATACTCGTACAAAAGGGTCGGGACGGCCGGGTGGGTGAGCTGAGCTGGCCCGGGTGCATGGCATTACGAAACGGTTTCCAACATGGACAACGGTATTCGTTGGTTCCCCTTTTTTTTCCTCGCCCGTCCACACCCCCCCCTTTGCAGCCCTTGCAGCCCAACATGCGCTGTCTAGAGTCGAGCAAGTCGCCACGTCACGTCACTGGCACACACAGCCCGGGGAGTGGGGGGGTAGTCGGTGGATCCACACCTTTACGAATTGGGCAATACCGATACCGACAAATTACCCAATGGATTGCTTGTGTATTGGTCCAAGCGTCGAAATGGAAGTTTTGGAAGTTTTGGAAGTTTGGTCCAGGGTCTGAGGCTTGGGGTCAGGGCTCCCAAGTCTGTATGCTCGAGGGCTCGAAGCATACACACACTCTGCAATGCATAGACAAATCCCCACTCCTGGAAGGGACATCTGTCGCACATCACAACATGGATGAGAGGACTCTGGAAAACACGCGAAATACGCGACCCCTCTCTTGGCATTTTTTTCAGGGCAATTTTGTCAATCCAGCCCCTCCGTTTGTGGTTTTGAGTCTTTTTTGAGGCACGGAACCGCAACGGATGAAGATGCACGACGACCGAGGTTTTGACGGGACAAAGAAAAAAAAAACAAGACCAACGAGAGATTCCAGAATCCTTCTCCACCTTGGCAACAAGGTCCGAATTCGGCTCTTTTACGTACGAGGACCAGACCGAGTCATTTTTTTCTTTCTTTTCCTCTTGCACTATTTTCCTTTGCATTTTTGTTTTCTTTACGCAAGCCTTTTTTTTTTTTCTAGCCCCCCTTCTATTTGTTTGCCTTTTTGCATTGTTCTATTATCCTTGAGCCGATTGGTCAAATATTATACTTGATCGTAATAGGCAATTTTGTCAAGCGAGGCATTCCATTTATTTATTTTTTTTCCCTTTGTTTTGTTATTTTGACTTGTGTGCATTACTATTTTGTGCATTGGGGTCTTTGTTTTGGGGTTTTACTTTGGGTGTTGGATGAATGGTTATGGTGTCCCATTGGCATACGGGCGAGCGAATTGTTTTGCCTGATTATAGAGTTGCACATTTACATATATATTGATATTTACGTTTTCTTCATTCTTCATTTGTTTGTTTCTTCTTCTTCCTCGTTTATCGATACCTTGTTTTCTTTCTTGCGAGTACGAGAGCGGGTATTCATTTCTTACATTTACGAGTCTTTATATAATGACGAGTACCGTGGCATTTTGGAGCATGGAACAGTGGGCATTTATCAGATTGAGGTAACCACTCTCTATTCAATCAAGTATTTTCTATGCATCAAGTTCTTTTTATACAATTGAGTATTTCTGTGTTAAGACTTTATGTGTGTACTCGTAAGATTCATATGTTGGGGACTTTATGTCAAGGTTGATATTTCCTATTTTGGCATTTTCCCTCTCTTGATATTTCCTTGTAAGATTGTGGTTCCCCTCTTTGATACTACATGTATGCACTCGTAAACTTGTACATCTCCTCGGGATTGTATGAATATTCCCATTGAATTGTGTGCTCGTCCTGTGAGTCACCACTACTTGCATACTCCGGTCCGATACGGCTAATACAGGTACAGCCTGCAGACGGGACAGATGGGACAGACAAAAAGACCTTGGCATATGTATATTGACCAAGTTTTCATTTTCATTTCTTGCATATTTGTGCGAGTGGGGATGAGGGGAGGGGAGAGGAGGTTGGGGGTTGGAGTCGGAGTCTTGGAGATGAGGGGTTGAATGTTGGTGCAGAACCCTGGAAATTGAAAATGTTTTTGCTAGTACGAGTATGTGTTTACTAGAGCTTACACTAGGACAGATGTAGAAAAGAAGAAGAAAAGAATGAAAAACAAAGTCCCTGGAATTGCTGCCCGATCTAGGAGATTACAATTCTATCTTGGACCCTGGGACTGGTAAGTCAGACCTGCACTCACTCAGACATGCATGTAGGTCCCAAGGTCCTAGGCTAGATCCCAGGATAAAGAAGGAATTAGCGAGGAGTAACGAGGCTAGTAGCGGTAATAAGACTAGTTGTGAGTAGACACTGCATAGAGACTAGTTTTTTGAACCCTGGCGGTGAGCAGACATGTCAGAGTCCGGTTTACGGTGGTGGAAGTGTCAAGCGAAGACTGTCAAGGTGTTGGGGAACTGTACGAGTACGGAGTCAAAAGAAACTGTCAAAGGTGGGGATAGAAGTCAAGGGTCTAGTCGGAGACAACTAGTATGGGTCAGGACCTGGTGTTGATAAGGGATTTTCGGTTGAGTGACTAGACTGTATATGTAGCTAGGTTGGATGGGGATGGACTAGTGTTGTGTCGGTGAGATTATAAGCGAGATTGGAGATTGGGATAGACGAGATTGGGAAGCTTGGTATGGCCGAGGAGATTGGGATAAATGGGAAATGGGAAATGGAATTGTGATGGTGATTTGCCTGGTGGGATTTGCCTGGTGGGATTTGGTGTAGGGAGGTGCTAGGAAGAGAGGCTAGGAGGAGAGGAAAAGGTGATAGTAGGTCGGAGTGAGGCGACTGTTTGAGGGACGGACAGTGGCATTGGATGATCATGGGATTAGCAAGGCAAGAGTCAGATTCATAGCTAAGTGAACAGAGGCGCTACTCTACATCTGTACTCACTACGGAGTGCGCAGTGGACGAATACGGAGGACTCAGACATCAGACTCAGTCCACGAGCCGGACCGGTAGGCCGGTTAAAGTGGGGCTAACGGGGTATCACGGGGGTTGGACGGAAGACGGAGGGACGGAGACAATGAGGTTGCCAAAGTAGAGAAGAGGAGAGAACGGTGGTATTCACAACTGTGCTCGTACCCTCACTCTACTTCTCAGTATACGTCGACTTGGCATTCTATCTGTACGTCACTCCACTCGCAACCAACTCTGACGGATCTTTATCTAATCTATTTTAATCCTATTCTTCCCGAGCACCACCATCACCAAATCGTCTTATACCTAGCCATCCTCCAACCTCTGAATCATCGTCTTGTAACCCTTCTACCCATTCCCATTGAACCGTAACCCCCCTCTTCTAACCTTGAACTCATTCCACTCAGCAACATCCTCTCTATAACCCTCAACCCATCCCGACCAGATAACACCCCCCCTGATAATCACCAAATAATCTCCCTGGTACCCCTCCCTCACGTCCTCTTCCTCCTCCGCTTGTCCTCATCCTGACGTGAAACATCCACCCTCAAATCCCATTTCCCCCTCCGAAGAGACGCAGTCCCAGTCCACGACGACCTAGTCCTCGAGTACGAAGAGCGCTCACGCCCAGACACCTCTGAGCCCCTGTTGACCTCTCCAACCTCGTTTCCGCCACGACGTGCGACATGCACAACCTCGCCAGAGGTTCCCTGCCCGGAATATCTGCCCCGGTCCTCCTCGACGTACCTGGACTCTCGCGATGAGGCCACAATGTACCTGGAGACCTGGTCCCCAGACCGAGAAGTCGACCGCCGCTCGGGGGAAGCCCACCTCGAGGAGGGTGCCCAAGAGGGCGTCCTGGACCGCTGCCTGTCCATTGTTCGAATTGCGGGAGGCAGCCGACTTTCCGGGGATACATTTCTCGAGGGGACCGACCTGGAAGACCGCCTGTCCCTTCCTCGAGACGAGGGACGCGGTCGACTCTCAGGGGAGACGTTCCTCGAGGAGGCCGCCCTGGAGGACTTCCTGTCCCTCTCTCGGTACGAGGGAGTCTCGGGGGAAATATTCCTCGATGGCGCCCTGGAGAACTGCACGTCCCTTTCTCCTCGGGACGAGCGGGGGCGTCGACTCTCGGGGGACACGTTTCTCGGAGAGGCCCCCCTGGAGGACTGCCTGTCCCTTTCTCGATACGAAGGGGGGCGTCGACTCTCGGGGGATACATTCCTTGAGGGGGCCCTAGAGAAATACTGCCCGTCACCTCCTCGAGACGAAGGGGGCCATCGACTCTCGGGGGACACGTTTCTCGGGGAGGGCCGTGGAGGGGGCAGTCTTAATCCTCTTGTTGAAGACGAAGGGGGCAGTCGACTTTCGGGGGGCCCGTTTCTCGAGGAGGGCCGTGGAGGGGGCAGTCTTAATCCTCTTGTTGAAGGCAGAGGGGGCAGTCGATTATCGGGGGGCCCGTTTCTCGAGGAGGGCCGTGGAGGGGGCAGTCTTAATCCTTTTGTTGAAGACGAAGGGGGCAGTCGACTTTCGGGGGAGACATTCCTCGAGGGTCCCCTGGAGAACGACTGCCCGTCCCCTCCTCGATACGCCGACCGGGACGCCCGACTCTCGGGCCGCTCATACCTGGAAGAGGAAGACGCGGGGGGCAGCCTGTCCCGTCCGCGCGTCGACGTGGGCGGCCTGGACCGGTCGTCTCGTCGCCTCCCATCCTGATGGTCCTCCAAGTAGCGAGGACTATCGGGCCTCCGCTGTCGGAGCGGGCCGTCGAAGACCGAGTCCTGGGCTACAGACCTGGAGTCCTCCCGACATCGACTGCACAGCTGGTTTGTGTCGGTTGCGTATCGGTCGGGCAGGGGTGAGCAGGTGGGGGTGCAGCGGATGACTCTGCCGTCGATGACTTCGACTCTTTGGCACCGACGGCATATCAGTGTGGTGTGGAGGAGGAAGCACATTGTACCGGGTTGGTGTTGGGGGAGGGTGTTGTATATAGACGTCTTCTAAGATGTCTCTTGGGGTTTGGGGAGTGGTGTAGAGCTCGAGCTGGAGGTGTCAATATCGGGAGTGCTCATGTCTGGGTTCTACTTGAGGTGTTGGGGGCGCATGTGTATTAATACTCTACGGGTTGACGTGAATGGCTATATGTGTTTGGTTGTGATGTTAGTGATGCAGAGGAGATATTGTCTACTGAGTTCGAAGAAGATCTGAGTAGGGAAGACGTCTGTATGGCGCATCACGGAACTGGACCGTGACGATGGGACGACATGGATGATGGCAGGCAGCGGCGAATAATCAGGGTGAATGGATGATGATGGTGATGGGAGTATTGTATTATAGCACCGCATGTATCTTGAAGTGTTTGCTTTATTACAATGCGCATCACGTAGAGAGAGAGAGAGAGAGAGAGAGAGAGAGAGAGAGGAAAAAGATGAACAGCAATAATCAACCTCACAACGGAGCATCAGTACGTCATAAAAGCAAATCATTTTGATGAGATAAAGCTAAAACCATCGACTCCTGCATTTGACGCTTCCTGTTACAACCCATCTTCCAGTGATTCCCAAGAAATCACATCTCATACACTCCCACATCTCCGTACATCCGACCCCTGCCCCTCTACACCCTATTCCGTCGAGATGGCCCCGGCCGATCACCATCCTCACTCCCAGAGCAAGCCTCACCCCCCTCACACTCCGGACAACCCGAGCACTGAGAGCAGTGGCTGCCACTCTCATCACTCTCATCACTCTCGTCTCTCTCATCACTCCCACACTCCTCATCCTCTACCCAATCCTCACTCCTAAAACAATACCCCGTCAGCCCCAGAGTGCCCTACCTCCTCTGATCAGCAGTTTCGTTCTGAGAAGACGATTCATTCCTCGAATAAGCAGACGAAGGCGGTCCACCCCTGGAATACCTCCCCGTCGCATAACTCGTCTGCGTCACCGTGTCCCCGTCGGTACTCTGATCGGACCTGGGCGCCGCACGGGTAGAGGCAGGAGCAGAGCCAGAGCCAGAAGCAGGGGCCGGGGGATCAAACCTCCTGCACGGTATACGCCTCCCCCTAGCGGGTGTGATCTCAACCGCCCCGGAGTAGTGGGCAGGCCGGACGGGACGCTCCTCCCGAGACAGACGATTAGGTGGGATCCACTCTGGTGCCCGGATGGGACTCTGCTCCATGGGTATGGGCCGCTCGTCGCGCGGGTTATTCTGCCACTCCCACCACTCCTCGTCGTCCTGGTCCCAGTCGCGCTCGCCGGCTCGGAGCTCCCGGATCGCCTGGTCTAGACACCGGCGGCAGCGGTCGTCGGGCATGTATCGTCTTTCCTCGTGGAGGGCGACGCACCGCCGAGGGCAGTAGATGTACTCGAGGCCCATATTCTCGCGCACGTCGCAGTCCGGACAGATGCGGAGGGTTCGCACCTTGCGACACATGGTGATATCTTTGTGTGTGTTGGTTTGGTTTCGGTTTGGAAGATATATGGTTTGGATGTTTTGTATGGGTGGAGATGGGGTGGTGCTTGAGAGCTTGATGATGATATCCACGGATGGATATGGGGCGGCGTATTTAAGATATTACATGCTGCAGTGATTGTCTGCTTTGTTTCAATGTAGTATGGGATACGTTTAGGCGTCTACTGTCACTGGATAGGATACCCGCGTTCGGTTTGTGATACCGTGTAAGACGGGCCCCTTTTATTATCGTGGTACGCACTGCGGGCCGAGAACGGAGAGAGTCTCACTGTCACGGGGCTTTCAAGTACGAGGTAAAGCGATGATGATGATTATGACGGACATATCCAAAGTTATCTGTTAATCATCTCACACGCACACAGCACATGTAGGACAACGAGGCTGGCCCGAGGCAGACATATTGCGTACATGTGGCACTAACATGGGGGGTAATGGTACATGTATTTGTCTGATGGCCTCCCGAGGTGACGACTCTTATTCACACCCTTCTGCTACTACTGGTCCTTCATCTGCTGGTCCTGTTGTTCTTGCTGGCCCTGTTGTTCCTGTTGCTGTTGTTGCTCCTGTTGCTCTTTTTGCTCCTGCTGCTGCTGTTGCCACAGCCGGTCCTGCTCTATCCAACGTTGCGACATACGCTCCCGTCTTTCCCTCCGACGCACCTGCTCTTGGAGGCACTCTTCGCACCGCTTGTCATCCTGGTAGACGATTTGGGGGTGAACCTCGTTGCAAGGAGGGGTGCATTTGAACTCTTCGAAGGAGTCCGTTTTTCGTACGCTGCAGTCCTTGCAGTCGAAAATGAAGCGTATTGAGTAGCACATCTTTTCTTTGGCAGTAGTAAATGGTGCTGGTGCACCGGGGCGGCTATGATCTTGGTAATGGATGTTGGTTGAATCGTAAGGGATTCGTTGGTGTCGTGTGTATGTGGAATGGTACACGGGTAGAGGGACCGGAGTCTTGAATATGACGGTTCTGGATATTTCAGCAACCAACATCGAAAGCTGGACATCAGAAGCTCTATTAATACTTTTTCGCAGCTCACAGTGAATAGAAGACTCATATCCAATATCGTCACTTATTGACATGCAGTCGAGGACTCGTGACCTGCATGTAATCTTTCAAGTCTGAATAGAAGGAGTTCAAAATGTGTCGGTATCCGATACGGGTACACGAGAGGAGGAGCAAACATGACTCCAATTTTGTATCACGGACGTATCACAGACGCGCAATGTACTGGTAATGTATTCTCCCAGATTCACCGGTTAATCCTCGAGGCAGCCTTCGTGGTTTCAATGCATCAACTGGGCGTATTGTGACACAAAAGGCCCTCATTCTCATGTACTCAACTATTTGCATGTAGAATTCATTGGCCACCTGTCTGTTCATCTCTTCCCCTCTCCCTGTCATATTGCTCCCGCAGCTGCCTCCGCTGCTCATCCATATTGTTCCGCATCCTCCTCCTACGCTCCTCCTTTTCTGTACACTCGGAGCATAGCCTGTCCGCATCGTAGACAACTCGGTTTCTCACTCTGTCACACCGAGGTGTGCATAGGTGGTCATCGTGGTGTATCACATCGCTTTCGTTGCATTCCCTGCAGATTTGAATGACGCGTAGGTTGAAGCACATGATGTAGATGTAGTCGGCGATGCGCTCCCCGGGTGGCTGTTGGGCTTGATGGGCGAAGGCGTTGATTGGGCTGTCAGAGCTGTGATGTTTTCGATGTCTTGTATGGTTCTGTATGTGTGTATGTGCTGAGTTGACCATTCGTGTGCTGATGATGGATCTTGAGATCTGGGGATTCTGACTGTCAATACATGCATCTAAAGCACCTATTTGGGCACGGGGAACGATGTATAAATATTGTGCATATGGCAGTGAAAAGAGGCCATTCCATACTATTGTAGGGGCTCTGAATAGGAGCATTGTGTGCCGGCACATGTATTTTTGATACGGGTACACAGAATGATAGGGATCAAACATCAATGACTCCATGCCCGATGTCAACTGTCAATATCACAGACGTATCACGGGCGCGTAATATGCTGCCAGTTTAGCCAATTAATCCTGAAGGAGCCTGATTTGTGTTGACTACATAAGGCATCTGTAACACAAGACGCCATCCTCGTGTCAACACTGTTCAAGTATGCATTGAGGTATTGGCCGTCTCTCTGTCCTGTTGTGGAAGGCGCCATGATACAGATATCGAAACTCTAGAGCACAAGGTCGCGATGCGTAAACAGCGGGTTAGATTATTACATGTAGTTTTCATATATTGGATTCGTTCATCATCAGTCGTGACACGTAAATATTACCCAATTACCCCATTAATCATTCTCCACAAGACAAGCTCGACAAGGCCGAACTATTCCTCTCCCTCGTTCCTGCATCCTTCTGTACCCAAGGGGGGTACAAAATCCATCATGACCACATGCAGACCTGACTCCATCTTCCGTGAGGAACGGAACCCCCCTTTGAGCGTGAACCTCTCCCCGGCTGGAAAAGTGCACGAGGGGACAGGAATTAGCTCTTCTGCTAGGAATTAGCTCTTCTGCTCCTTGGCCTTCTTCTCAGCCCACGCCGCAGGGTTCGTGCGGCGCTCGATGTCTTCCTTGCACGTCCTGCAGTGCTGGTGGTCGACAATCCGCTCGATAACCATTATGCCATCCTCATCACGGTGGCTCTGCCCACATGGTGTGAAGTGGTAGCTGGTTGTTGTGAGGGCCATGCACACGGGGCAGGAGGACTTTTCGAAGAGCTGTCTGCACATGTTGGGAGGGGGTTTGGTACACGGTGGTTTTCGTGGTGTGGGAGATGGTGTTTTGAGAAAGCAATCAGGAGCCAACGATTTGGACGTCGTGATGGGGGTTTTTGTGTGGGTTTTTTGTTTTTCAGAGGCGAGATAGAGACAGGAGGGAGTATGAAGACTCAAGGAATAAGGAGAGAAGAGATATGTGTATTTAAAGAACTACTCCTCGTCAGAGTACAAGAGATTGCCACATAATCAAGGGAACACAACCCGTGCATGTTACATGTAGACAATCACTCAATCACATAATAGAGCAAGGTGAATCATTTTTCAATTATCCAAGAGTCTCGACTCCAGGTGCTTTTTTTACACCACCTCCCCTCTGACTCCCCTCATTCACCTTGAGAGCCCGTGCGGCCATCAGCATCCACCTCCCTCCCCCCAAGCCCTATCATCCAAGTGACTCACTGAACAAGAGCCCATTTCCCGTTTCACAATAGAAAAACGAGGTTGGGGAAGGGGAGCGGGCAGGGTGGATAGGGATCACTATCAAAACCAACCGCTCTTGGTATCGGGTCGTTCAGCCGCGCGCCTACGCTCCTCCCGCTCCCGCTCCTCATCACGACGGCATTGGCCGCAGATGCGCTCCTGGACAATGTTGTCGACTACAACGACCCGGGATATGTGGTGTTGCCTGCCGCAGGACTCGAACTGGCTGTCCGTTACCACGTCGTTGCAGCACCTGGGGCAGTGGATGACATCGCGACGGCGGATGCACATCTTGAAGTGGTTGTTTGTTTTTTTGTTGTCTCTGCTGTGATGATCAGTTTATGGGGTGTTCTCCATGTCTGAATGCGTGTATAGCGTGTTTGTTCAATTACTTTTTGCTTTCTCGGGGAAAGAGTGACAGGTTGTGATCGATAGAGCTTTTTGTTTTTTTTGTTGAAGGTGAAATTTCTGGCGATAGAGTCAAGTTCGATTTGAGACCAATCTTGACAGCTTGAATAAACAAGAAATCTATCAAGAGCATGGCTCTATATATACCCATTTCCAAATACATGTACCAAGGGGGTGACACCCAGCTACAGAGAGAAAAGTACAATCGTGATGGAGTAGAATGGAAGGCGTGATGATGCTCGATGTTCGTGGCCTCACCAATTCACTACATAGATTGACGTATCCCCCCAGATCCTATCAAATTCTTCGCGTCCCAGTGCGACAATGGCATCTGCAGTTTTTCACAATGGCATTACGAATGTGTTTCCTTTTTCTTGTATTCTCAACGTGTATTTACCATACAAGCTGTACTCAATCTGTAAACACGTGCACACTCGGCTCCTCACATAAATATTTTCTTCCCCCCCCCCTAACTTCCAATCATTTGAAATCTCCACATCTGTTTCTCTCCAGCATGATTCACTTCGTCAAGTCTTTGTGCTCATTCGGATTACAGAGATTGTATACAGCCGTAACACCCATGGGCTAGGCGGGTAGCTTTAGCCATGCCTGGCGTCCTCGGTTTCTCCCTGGACAGCCTCATGGCGGCGATGAGCCTACTCATGGGCTCCATGACCGTGAGAGACGCTATGAGCCAGAGGTGGGTAGTATACCACCGAAGTTTCGTACACCATCGCATGGTGTTCCCCGGGGGCATACGTCCTGCCACAGTCGATAAATCTGGTAACAAAAGATCTGACCCAGTAGCACACGGGGCACTGAACCCACTGGTGGATCAAAGTGCACATTCTTTTGTAGTTTGATGTTACGTAGAAGTTAGTTGCGTTGTTCTTCTCTCTCTCTCTGTGTGTGTGTGTGTGTGTGTGTTGGGGGGGG
>FYEV01001527.1:97317-107624 GCA_900188565.1 Geosmithia flava
GGGGGGGGGGTAGTTTACCTATTCGAGTGCAGATGTTGTTTTCGGATTAATCGAAGATGTGCTCGCGTCAAGTAGATTTCAGACGACAAGGTTGAGGGAATGGTGAATATCTTGAATGTTTTCTTGATCAGAATTAAGTCCAATGCACATGTAGGAAGTTCAATAACAGTTGGGAGGTAGACATACCTTCAATTCTGGGATTTTGGTCAACAAGTAGTAGCGTACAAATCAGAAATGCACAATCTGAAAATGTCATGTGTGTGAAGAGGGAAGAAAAAACCTGTGCGTGCACTCAATGATCAGGTTGTTCTTATACTGTTCGTGCCATGGGCTTGGACTGTCCGCCAGCTGTCAGACAGCTGTCACCAAGGTCTCCCGGTGAATTCACCTCCTTCTCACTTTTTCAAATACACACGCCATCAGCTGTGCCCTCCCCACATATGTCTCCTCCGTTTGTTATTGTTCATGTTCTCAATAGCTTCTCAAACTGCCGTACGTGCTATACAACAGTTACACACGAGGCATTGCATTGCGTTCTTCCAGTGAAGGGAGGCAAGTGGATGATACGAGACAATGAACCCGGCACTTTATTCAAACGTAGATGGATAGAACATTGAATGATGTTAATATTTGTGTATTCGAGATCTATTCTATTCCAAAATTCCTACCCATACAGGTGCACTCTGAATTACATGTACTCGCATACTCCCTCTACATATCGCCAGTTAATCACACCGTTATGATTCTTCAGTGACAGTATCCGTGCTCCTTCCCTTGGCGGACCCTTTCTATGTCGCTTCAAGTCATTAGATTTGGAACCACTTGGACTTCTTCTTCTTGGGACGCTTGGAGCATTCGTCTTGTGGATCCTCCGGCTGCGTCTTGGCCTCCTCGTGCCTCTTCTGGCAGAACTGGCACTGCCTATAGCCCAGTATCGTCCACCTGTCGTCGTGATCTCCCTCGTAGTGTGCCTTTTTGCATGGTACAAGCTTGGAGTTGGTGATAGTTCGATAATAGCACTCTTCGCAGAGGTAGTATTCTCGGAAGTGGACACACATTGTATATGTATACCAGAGGTGTATGAAGACTAGAAGAGAAGGGTGGGTCTTTGGAGGCTGAACTGTAGGATTTCGGCTTCTGAGAGGTGTATATTTTGTTTTGAGATAGTATTGAGATCTGGTTATTGTTCAAGGATCGAGTGCAGACGCGTTCTTCGATGTGATGGTTGGGTTCAAGATGGACCATCTTTTATAGACGAGAGTTCGCAGGAGCCTGTGCATATTTATCTCGTCTCTGCCCGTTGGTCTAAACGATATATTCGGCACATGTTTACTTAGTATTTGACCATTTCTAAATAGGTCAGTTGCCTTTTCCCATGTCAGTAAAAGGAAACAATCGCGTGTGTACCGTTTCACACCACGTGCAATCAGAAGCGCGTAAGCGAGGCAACGCGACTCATGAAACAACTTGCAAAAGAAATCATGATACAGTAGAACGTGGAAGAAGTAGTGGTTTAATAGTGGTATAATTGAAGTCAAAATATCAGTAATTTAGGGTGCCCAACGCTACCTATTCCAGGCCCAATGTCTGCATGTGTCGTATACCGTATCCCCCCTTTTTCATCATGATCCATATCATGCCATCTAGTACTCCATATAACGCCAAATTCTAGGAATCAAACACGGAAGCCCAGTCTTCTGTTCCCAACGCCTTGCCCCCATACCTGGATCTATCTCCCAGCTTCGTACTCCCATATGCGTACAAGGACGGCTTGATGAGGCCCAGGTATTGGCCTCAACTCCTTTGGTCCCATTCAAGATTCCGTTTGAGGCTTCTTAAGAAAGTTAGGGAGCATCCTTTTGAGAACTTTGTCCCTGGATTCCTTCCTGTCCTTGCGGTAGTCATAACACTCATCACATATCCTCTTCTCAGGGTTGTCCACAAGCTTGGTTATCGATCGGCCAGTCGGGGGATGCTCTTGGCCGCACTGTTCAAATACGGTGTCAATGACAACACTCGCCTTGCACCTTGCACAATGCGCGTAGTAGCGTATCTGATGACACATTCTTGGCTGTCTTGTTGTGGTTCTGAGGGAGTCTTGCAACGAGAACCCCTGAGATTAGCAGGTTTATGGCGGTCCGGGGGAGAAGGATAAGACAGGATATTGCAGAGGGATCTCGTGGAGAATCTTCTCGCTCTCTCTTTCTCTACCTCTGTGTGTGTGTGGTGATTATTGCCAATCCTCAGAAGACGCAGTATCCCAAAATTCCAGGAGAAGACAAGACCGGTGAGCAGAATGTTGGATACAGAGACCCGGAGCTCTCGGGGTCTAGGATCCCTTCCCTATATATATGTGCTCTCCCATGATCTCGTCACAATGGTTCCATGATAAAAATTCGTGAAAAGGGGCAATATCCAGACGACCACACAACGCTGGCAGCGGATCAGATGCATTCCTGTAATTGAGGGAAAGGTTCAAGTTGTTTGTCTGTCTTCGACTGGCTGACAAGGTGATGCTTCTATATTCACAGGTACGTGTAGCACGAAATACGGTATAAGACCCTACCTGTATCTTGATATAAAGGATTCGAGTACAGGTAGATGAACCTCATATACTTTGATGGAGGAACACGACTGTCGTCACCAACCCTAGTACCTGGTACACGTGCGTTATTCATAACAACAAAATATTTGTGTACCCAACCAAATCCATGCAAATCTATTCCACAAAGAGGACTCACAGTAATCAGTTGAGAAAGAAAAAGAGGTTGTGACGGACAGAAGTCGTTTCAAAGTGTCAAGTTCCACCACGTTGGACGTGCCACCGGGTAATCAGCCGAGCGAGGAGGACAGCAGCCCCGTCCCCCCACCCAAAAAAGGGGACAAAAAAAGAGGGACAAACGACAAAAAATTGAAACTCCCCCGGACAGGATTGAACTGTCGATCTTCCGATTGCATATCTGGGATAACAGTCGGACGCCTTAGCCACTGGGCCACGGGGGATGTTGCTCTTGAAGCGATGCTGATCGTGAGTCACAATCCGTAGATCTGCTTTCCCAGCAATTGCAATTTGGTAGGGAATTCTGGTGGTGGTGGTGGTGTTTGTGCACCACCACCACCATATCTCTTATCGATAACAAAACGTGGCAAGCTTCCGAGCGTTTGTGCTGGCCGTTGTGGCGGGGAAAGAAGGAGCGGGGCTATCTCAACTCCCCCAATACAGCTGCCTTTCTCTCCTTCCCTCCTTCCAACTGTAAGCTCTCCATTCACCAGGGGGGAAGCAACCATCTCTCCGATTCTGATTCTTCCACATCACCTGCAGGCAGTGTCGGCAGCAGTAGGAGTAACGATGTCAACTTCTGTGGAGAAATCCGCCCTTGGCGGATGGCGTACGTTTTACTTCCTTTCTTATGCTCCCCTTCCAAGGTATAATGCAGAATGGCACTGACGTGATGATAATGATGGGGGTGCAACAGTTCACGAGAACAATGTCGAGCTTGTCGATCCGAAACGCGACGCCCTATACAACTACGATCCCGAGGCCCTCAAGGGAATACTGTCAGAGAAACCGTGGATGCGAGACGTCAACTACTTCAAGCACGTGCGGATCAGCGCGACGGCCCTCATCAAGATGACGATGCACGCACGGTCAGGCGGCGCCCTGGAGATCATGGGCTTGATGCAGGGGTACGTTGACCACGAGACGTTTGTGGTGACGGACGCCTTCCGCCTGCCCGTCGAGGGCACGGAGACGCGCGTCAACGCGCAGAACGAGGCCAACGAGTACATCATCGAGTACCTGGACCTGTGCCGGTCGCAGGGCCGCCAGGAGAACGTGGTGGGCTGGTACCACAGCCACCCGGGCTACGGGTGCTGGCTGAGCGGCATCGACGTCGAGACCGAGGCCATGCAGCAGCAGTTCCAGGACCCCTTCTTCGCCGTCGTCATCGACCCGGACCGCACCATCAGCGGAGGCAAGGTCGACATCGGCGGCTTCCGCACCTACCCCTCCACCTACCGACCCGAAGCTGGTGGCAGCGGTGCCACGACGTCGGATGGCTTCCAGGCCGTCCCTCTGGCCAAGGCCGCCGAGTTCGGCGCCCACGCCAACCGCTACTACAGCCTCCAGGTCTCGCACTTCAAGAGCACCCTCGACTCCCACCTCCTCGAGCAGCTCTGGCACAAGTACTGGGTCCAGACACTTAGCCAGAACCCCCTCCTGACGAACCGAGACTACGGAACGAAGCAGATGCTCGACCTGAGCTCCAAGATGCGCGAGGCCACGAGCGTCATTACCTACGGTCGCGCGCGTGCTCAGAACAACGACGGCGGTGGAGGCGGTGCTGGCCGTGTCGGCCACAACACCAAGGCTGCTGATAAGTCTGTGGCTAAGGTGTCGCAGGATACGAACCAGATTGCTACTAAGGAGAGGACGGGGTTAATTGCGACCGAGGTCAAGGTCAAGTTATTTAACGACTTGGTCAACAAGGAGTGATGGCACTTGTCAGAACCCATCATCTCTTCTCTTGACAACGTTTTGGTTTTATCTTTTGGCGCACAATATACAGTTATGGCATTTCGGTTGGCGTTTTGGGTGTTTTTTTTTTTTTAGTCTGGGTCTCGATGACAGAAAATAAACAAGATACATTGAAGAAGATGTCGATAACTCGGACAACATGTCCCTTGACTACAGCCGTGCAGGAACTACAAAGGAGATTCTTTATATCATAGCTTTGCTCCAACGACACTTGTCTTGTCAGCATTCAACATCCTGACCACCCAAGCCGTCTTGGCGGCAAGGCATCTCTTGGACACGGCAGCATCAGGAACCAAGACGTCAAAGCAGTGATACGCACCAGGCCACACATGCAGCTCAGCATGCACGCCCGCAGCCCACAATCTACCAGCATACTGGACATTCTCATCCAGAAACCCATCAGCCTGCCCGACAGACACGAATGCCGGTGGCAGACCCCTCAGATCCTCTACCCTAGCAACAATATTAGCATTCTGTTTTCCCCTCTGACCATCACTCTCCCCGCCATCTGCATGACCGAGAATAGCCTTCCAAGCCAACACATTCGACCCGAGAGACCACGTCCCCCCACCGCTACGACGACACTGTTCCCAAGAGGGCGTATCACACCTATCATCCAGCATACCACAATCAATCAGCTGCGCACACACATTCACCACCCCAGAATCACCATCACCATGATTGTTATTCCTGCTGTCCCTTGCCCTCAGTGCCATGATAGCAGCTAGATTCCCCCCGGCCGATTGACCTGCCACCATGACCCGGTGGGGGTCAACGCCCAGCTCGTCGGCATGCGCGCTCACCCAGGCCAGACCGGCCCAGCAGTCTTCCACGGCGGCGGGGAAGGGGTTCTCCGGCGCGAGACGGTACTCGACTGTTATGCAGATTGCTGACGAGGACAGGGCCCAGAGCAAGGGGTCTTGACGGAGGGAGGTGAAGCGGTTGCCGCAGATTATGCCGCCGCTGTGGATGTAGTATATCGCTGGGGAGGGGTGGGGGGACGAAGAGGACACGATGGGACGGAAGATGGATAGGGTGACCTTGGGTGTCTTCTGCGATGAGGGAACGGTCAGTTGCTCGTGGGTAAAGTGGTGGGATATTGGTGGCTGGAGAGTGGTTTCGAGGGTTGCAATGGAGTCTTGGTGTTTGCGCAGGACGGGGATGGTGTCGGCCGTTATGTCGCCTTTGGGGAAGGATGATAGGAGAGGACGGAGTTGGTCGTCGTAGGCATGGTGTGACATTTTCTCGTCTTCTGTTCTTTTGATTTACTTGGTATCATTCCTTCTTGAAGCTCTTGAAGGTTGCGATTTCACGTTGAGAAGATGTTGAGGATTTGCGTATCATCGTATTGCGATGCAACTCGGATTCTTTCCCCGCGAATCGGAGAATGACACCCGATAGCCGCGCTTACGGTTGGACATGGCCCATTTTCGCGATGCCATCACCGCTGCACGATAAAGTGTTGGAAACCCCCATTCCACTTGGTGTTGAGTATAATGCGATGCGATTCTAGATAACAAACGGCCTCCAATGCCCAAATGCTCTCTCCCATTTTCCTATTCCAGTGTATGACGAAAGGAAACAGCTATTTTCAGTAAAGAGTGACGATGGTTAGTTGGTTTACGTAGTTGTGTCTGTTGAATGACGTAATTGGGCTCCTTGCGCTGACGTAGTTGTTTGTTCTTTGATTTTCTACTTATGATTTTTCTATTACTATACATCATGTAAAGTACGGAGTACTCCGTACTGTAAGTAGTAGTATTGCCAGCGCATCGCAACATGTGAAATGGTGAAAATGAAAATGTCAGATACTACTAGGGATTTGATTGTAAAAAAGTTGCAAGATTACGGTGTCACCGACAAAATGGACAGGGGGGGGCCCCTTGGGATTTCCCAGGTACGAGGAAAAGAAGAAGAATACGGGGTTTAACTTGGGGTTTGCTTGGCTTTTGCGGCTGTCAGGGTTGTAATGGCCGGGGTCGGGCTGCCAGGGTTATTATCTCTGGTACGCTCGTAGATGGGCCCTTGCATCGGTTCTCTGGTTTCTGGTTTGTTTTACCCAGTTTACGGTACAGGTATTGGCTTGCAGGGCAAACAGAAAGAGGGCGGGAGGGTTTTCGCCTCCAGCTGATAGAGGGGGGGTTTTACCTACACGAGGTATGGACCACTGCGCATTAACATGCGAAAGGGCGTTTTATACTTGCTCGTAACGGTATAATACTCGTATACTGATAGTAGCATACACATATACATGTACAATAGTATTAATAGTACTTTATATGAATTACCATGTATAATGAGCGTACCCGTCTTTCTATTATGCTTTTTTTTCTTCTTCAATATCATGCTGTTACTCGTATTTTTTACTCACACGAGGTAGAGTGCATTTTGCATTGAAATGCACAGAGCCAGACGGGTAGAAAGAGGGAAACTGTCGTCACTCCTACTACCTGTACAGCGATGAATACCCTATGTACCTGTACTAATTGCTAAGCGCTGCGAACCTTTCCTCTTTCGAAATGAAACCTCGCGTGATTCCCAGATGCAACGAAAATGAGAAAAAGCTTGGTGAATTAAACTCTAGACGGTGGGGTGAGGGGGTTGGAATGTACGTGGGCCGCCGATATGTTCAGAAAAAGTTATCTGCTTGGGTTGTTGTGATGAGAAGTACAGGCTGACGTCATGGAAGGTTTTTTCCTTCCCCCTCTACGAGTAGCTCTTTGGCTGGTCTACTACACCCATGGGATGAAGCCACCAGTTGATGGAGGGGAGTGAGCCGGAAGAAGCCTTTTATCGTCATCGAGGTAGAGATGAACAAGAGTACGACTACGGCTTATTCAATGATTGTGGAAATGGAAAAAAGGGAGAGAGAAATAATTGACTATGAGTAGGTACTATTGAATAGAGAAAAGCAATACAGTCATGTGAAAACAGCATCTACGACATGGATGTTGGAGAATAGTAGATGCAAGGTATTAATAGCCAATAATTGGGACATTGCATTGTTCCTCAGTGCTCAGTGCTCAGTTCTTACTACAGGTATTCGTACGAGTACACAGACCAGTAGTTAATAGACCAACAGCTAGACCAGGGTGTGCGGATATAAGAGGAATCGGGCGTGTCTCGGACGTTGCTGGGAGATGGATGGTGGTGCATCGTAGGGTTGAATTTTTTTCTTTCTTTTTTAATCTCGGTACTCGTAATACTTCTCCATCTATCTCTATGACAGAGATTGATGAGAGACTGAATGCAGTATTACAGAACTATTACAGCCTATTGCAGGTACGGTACGTGTACGTACTCGAACTGGATGGACTGGGCATCAAGCCACTCGACCCAATTGCTAAACCGAGTCTGGTGGGTTGCTGTGGCGCATGCGGAGCGCATAGGTACGAGCTACTTCCAGTAAACCCAGCCTGCAGTAGGAGCTGAAAGCGCTGAAAGCAGTGTCCCACTGAACGGGCCGGGGTACGCAGCATCAGCAGGGTGTTCCTTTTCTGTTTACCGGGGGATTGACAGCTGAGACAAGATGTACGAGATCCATGGACCATGGTGCACTGGGCATGAAAGAGAGAGAGAGAGAGAGAGCACAGCCACGTATTCATGTTCCTCCCCACCCCCAGTCCAGTAGTACCGCTATGACTGATTCCCTGCTTTTCCTTGATCAAACCCATTTGATTCTCTCCATCACGGCATCGGCCGTGCATCGTGACAAAACGTAGGACAACAAATTTCCATTCAAAAGGGGGAAAACGCGACGGATCGAAAATTGTAAAGACGAATCGTTCGACGCAAACGGGGTCGCAAATGGAGTACTATTCAAAGGTATTCCCACTTGATTCATGACAAACAAAAAGAGGGAGGAGGAGGAGGAGGAGCTTACGTCGTACGTTGTTCGTAGGTAGCTTCAAGAGAGCTGCTGCTTTCACCACTCTACAGGCTATTACTCTTCACCTTATGGGTACTCCGTACTAAAAGGATAAAAAAAAAAAGAAAATAGTGGAGATAGTACCCAGCTGAACAAGGCCCCCGGTTCAGCCAGCACTTAGTCAACCTACCGCCAGACTGGAGACGTGCATGGTACCCACGGAGGTTGCTTCGTAGATCATCGATCTGGACCCGTAATAGCAATTTCCGATGACGATCCACCGTCATGGTTTTTTTCTTTCTTTCAATTCTGCCCTTTCTTCTTTTGCGTCTACGACATCGTAGTTCTACTACGGAGTAGTACTAGCATTCAATTTAACTGTTATAGTAGATGCACTATCAGCTCACCCGCTTATAGAGTGCGTGTCCCTGTTAGTGCATCATGTCGATGACGACTTTTTCTTTCTTGTTCCGTGGCAGCCTGGGAGGGCCTGTGTTGGATTCACCAGAAGAGAAAGGTGGCAGAACTCTGTTTTCCCTCCCCTTCTGTTAGCCTCGGTGCTAGAGGTGTTCATTGGTGATTGGTTTTTTCCCTTCTTCTTACTGTAATGAAGCACTGGTAGTATTACGAGTAGATCCCACTACCACTAGTAGATACTCGTTACGGTAGAGCTATGAGTTATGATGGAGCACATACCTGTCTAAAAGGTACGACTACACAGTCAAGATGGGTAAGTGTTGGTGTGACCTGTTGAAAGTGGATTATAAGTGGACATGGACTACGTCGTATGCGTACATTCATACATCTGTAGCCGTAATTGTAGTCGCCTAGAGAGATCAGTACTCATATCTGTTGTCATAGTAGTAGTCATAGTAGTCAGAGAAGTGTGATGAGTGAGAGTGAGAGAGAGCACGAGAGAGAGAGCGAGAGAGAGAACAGCCGTGCGAGTACCGTACCAACTGCAGAGCTAGTGACGCACCCCTGCCACATTACCCACACACCCACATACCCACACACACACCCCCATGTCCGGCTGGGAAGCTCCAAAGCTTGGGACAGAACGACGACGATGATGCTGATGGCTTTTTTCCTCTTCCTCTTCTTTTCGCCCTTTGCTTTACTCTACGCCATTACCGTTACATATGTTTCGTCCCTCTACCACCAAACCGACCGCCTCGGCCTCTCTCTATACACACACCCCTCCTCTTCTTGCCGCGTGCAGTCCAAGCTAAACCATGTACGACGGACAACCAACTCCTCTTTCTCTCTCTCTCTCTCTCTCTCTGTCTCCCTCCGTCTCTGTAATACTCGTAGCATCTTGTCATTCGTACTACTCTCCACTTTTCACCACCCAAAAAGAAAGGTTTGTCGTACGGGTTTGAATGATGGAGCCGTTGTTGTACCGAGTAGAGGTACCTTGGAGCCAACCTGTGACGACAGACACCCCCCGACAACGTCATCACTGAAACACCACAATCAAAGAACCGCTTCTGTTGCTCTGCCATCGGCGTCACCCTTTCCTGTCCCTACTAACTCGTAGTACTAGTCTCTCTTCTTACCAATTTCGACCCTCCACCCCTCCCCCAAAGCAATCCATCTCTCTCTCTCTATCTCAGCTCTCTGACGTACCGGTACCTGAGCTTTTGCTACCTGCATGCTCTGTACCCACCCCCAGACCCTCTCTTCTCCTCCCCATCATCGACTGACCACAGCACACATACACACACACCCCAGTCTGTGATGCGTACGAGTACTACCAGCTCCCAACTAATACCTGTACCGTGCTGAAAAAAAAAGAGGTTCTGCCTTATTGCTCCGTAGCTGTGGATTTGCCTGCCCTTCTTGGATCAATTAGACCCTGATGTTGTCATCCCTAGCTTAGCTCCATCCATCGCACGCCCC
>FYEV01001527.1:107676-136515 GCA_900188565.1 Geosmithia flava
CCCCCCCCCCTCCCATTGCTCCTTCCCTCCCAGATCCTGTTCGTTTTTGTCTTTGTGAGAGGGGGGCCGCTTTCTTGCTATAAACTTCTGCTCGCCTCGCTCCTTCTCTCTTCCCGCTTCCTCTTCTTCTTCTTCCCTTCCTTTTCTCTTCTCATCAATTGTGTCTCTATTATACCCAAAACCTTCCCTTTTCTTACTTTTTTCGGTACTAATACCCCAAAATCGTCCTTGTGATACCCCGGGTCCTTGTTTTCTTCTTGGATCCTCGCTTTTTTACTACCCATACAACAAAGACCACACCTGGGTTTTTGTAAACAACAAAGAGACAAGAGTTTCCCTTGATTCTATACTACAAATTTGAATCGGGTACAGTCTTCTTTCTTATACGAAACGTTACAAGAAGTCGATACAAAAAAAAAAAAAGAACAAAAAAACGACACAGCATATAATACGCCATCATGGTCGACGTCAACCGCCCCACCGATACCAAGCTCAAGGAGGCCGACATCAACCGCAAGCTCCAGATCTACGGTATCGTCAGCGCTTTTCAGCAGGGCAAGGCCCCTTCGGTATGTTTCATTCGATTCTCAGTGCCAGTTGTCAAACGCAATTGCGTTCTCAATGGCAGCATTGGTCAAGACGGAATTGGTGGTGCAAGCATGTGCTAACCTGGTTATCTCCCCACACAGAACGAGCAGATTGATGTCGCCCTAAACAGCTTCCTTCAGTCCAAGGCTCTCGCCAAGCCTCATGACAAGCTCTCTGCCGACGGCAAGACGCTCGTCAAGGACACCCGCGACGTTGTCGAGAAGGCCAAGGACCTTCTGCTCACCAAGAACGAGGGCAACCTTCTCCAGGACTTCATCTGGCAGACCCAGGGCTACGACTACAAGAGCGTCAAGGCCCCCGAGAGCACCCTCAAGAAGGATGATGCCAAGCGCGATGGCCAGGAGGCCCTCCAGGGTCTGAGGACCCTCGGTACACTGCTCGTCACCAACGGCCAGTTCCGCAAGCTGCGTAAGTCAACCTGTCGGGAGGGAGAAGAGGAATTCACCAATCGAGACCAATGCTAACATACCCGGTACAGTCAAGGATTCTTCTGTTCTCCTGCGCGATGTTGCCGCCGACGGCGCTACCAACGCTGCCGGCCGCGCCCGTCCCAAGGAGGATGACCTCGCTCAGCTGGACCAGGCTGCTGCCGACAACACCTGGCACGATGCCCCCGACTTGTCCAAGGAGACGTGGCAGGCCAGGAAGGACAAGTACTACGCTGGCAAGCCCAAGGAGGATGCCGAGGACGTTGCCAAGGACGTCAAGAAATCTGCTGCAAAGTCCTCTTCCAAAGGCGACGCTGCTGAGACTGCCGACGCTGCCGCCAACAAGAGCAAGAGCAAGTTTGGCGACAGGCTCTCGCCCGAGGCCAAGGAGAAGCTCAAGCAGCGCAACGAGGAGTACCGCCAGAGGGCCAAGGACTACTACAACAAGAAGATGCCCGCCGAGCGCAGGGACCAGATCGTCTTCCGTCTCAAGAAGATGATCCTCGAGTGCCAGCAGCACCCCGACTACTCCCAGGCCATCCAGACTCTCCTCAAGCTTGCCGAGAACTACGGCAACCACGGCTCCGCCATGGGCAAGTCCGCCGGTGGCAACGCCGGCCAGGCCCGCGACGGCTTCGCCGCCGCTGAGAAGGACCTGCGCACCCTCATCGAGCGCTTCGCCAACGGCACCTCGTCCAGCGACCTCTGGGACTCGATCGACCAGATCTACAAGGCTGCCCGCAAGGATGATGAGCTCAGTGGCTGGTTCAAGAACGTCGACACTTACATCCGCCGCTGCCTCCTCGAGGATGGTTACGTCCTCGAGAAGTCTTCCAAGGAGGCTGGTGACTCCCTCTATGAGAAGGGCAAGTACCTCCTCCGTGAGAAGTACCGCAGCCAGTTTGACCGCGTCGTCGAGGAGGGCAAGTTCCTCGGTGAGCAGTTTGACAAGGACCCCCAGAACAAGGCCTTTGCCACGGCGATGCAGAAGCTCTTCAACGACCTCGGCCAGGGCGAGGATGGCAAGTCCGCCTTCAAGCCTCACCTGCTCAAGGACCTGTCCGAGGTCATCATTCCTGGCATCCTCGAGAACGTTGCCTACATCCCCATCCCCCGCATCGAGTACTCGGACCCCCAGTTCGACGCCGTCATTGAGAACCTGGTCCTCGAGAGCGACAACTTTGCCCCCAACATCTTTGAGCTGGCCAGTGACAACCACTGGAAGTGGGGCCGCAAGAAGCTGGGTAACAGCAACCGCAACATGATTGACCTCAAGGTCTCCGGTATCCAGATGGATCTGCGCGATGTCAGCTACCACATCAAGCGCAAGCAGGGCTTCCCTGCCATCACCGACACTGGTGTCTTTGACCTGATCCTGCCCGGCAACGGCTTCTCGTTCCGCATCAAGGCCTCGACCGCCGACAAGAAGGATGCTCAGCACTTCTTCAAGGTTGACAATGTCGACGTTGACTTTAAGACGCTCAAGTTCAACGTCAAGCAGTCCAAGTACAAGATGCTCTTCAAGATCTTCAAGCCCATTGCCCTCAAGGCGATGCGCCCCGCCATCAAGAAGGCTGTCGAGAGTGCCATCAAGGACCAGTGCAACGAGCTTGATGCCTTCCTGTACAAGGTCAAGCAGGAGTCGGACAAGTCGACGCTGTCCAACAAGCAGGGCGAGGCCCCTGCCAACAAGTACAAGCGTTACTACGAGACCTTCCAGAAGATGATGACGGAGAAGAAGGAGAAGGCCGCTAAGGAGAAGGAGGGTAAGACCTCGGACAGCAAGGTCAACGTCGCCATGACTATGGAGGACAGCATCTTCCCCGACCTCCACCTGCCTTCCGGCATCAGCACCAAGGCCTCCGAGTACAAGGAGCTGTCCCGCAAGGGCGAGAAGTGGGAGAGCCCCGTCTTCTCGGTCGGCAGCGCTCAGAAGAGCAAGCTCCCCTCTGCCCCTCGCATCGAGCGCAAGTCGCGCGCTGCCCTCGGCGGCGGAAGCAGCGGTGGTGCCGCCAGCAGTGCCGCCAACTACGCCAGCAACGGTGCCCGCAACGGCGCCAGCAACGGCGGAGGCTACACCAGCTCCCTCGACCCCGGCTCCAACGGCGCCAACTACGTCAACGGTGCTGCCAACAACAAGTACGCCCAGGACGCCGCCAACGGTGCCAGGAACGGTGCTTCCACCATCAACGCTCTGTAAAGTGTTGTACCCATACATTGAAAATTGAACAAAAAAAAACATACAAAAAACAACACCAACCCACGTCACTCTTATGAGATATGGGTGATGTACTAAGGGTTCTAACCGAACATTCACTTTTTATTTTCCTTTGTCAACTTTTTACTTTTCTGTCTTGTCATGATACCGTGCGTGGCTATAATGAGGAGGGATGATGGATCACGCGAAATGTTTCTTTTTCTTCTTCTGTTCTTTTTCTTGTCTGTTCACGTCTTTTTGTTATATTCAATATTGTCTTGATACAATGAAACAAATGGCTTGAACTATAACATGTGGAAATAGTGTATTTTACCAAACAAGTTGTATGCAAGATTCATTTTGGAATATCAGTTTCGTGAATGTGATGTATGATTTTGAAGCATTCCTCAATACCGGTAGCACTACTACAACGATTGTGCCATGCCACTGAGGATGTGAATATTTTCAGCTGAGCGGTGAGGTTGCATCAAGGTGCACATGTGGGGAAGTAAGTAGAAGCGAAAACGAAAGCGAAAAATCCTCGGTTTGAGGAGGTGAACAGGAAAAAATAGATTAAATTCTTTGGGGAAATAAAAAAAATAAACATCCATGAGTAATGTCGTACCTTCCCACGCCGCAAATTCACATGCGAGGGGGGCAAAATCCCGACGTCACCACAACGCACTACAGGGCTGTGTACTCCGTACAGGACAACTTGTTCTGCTAGGCACCTAGACCTCAAGTTCTAGGGTCTCTCTCTCCCGCTCTACCTTACCATTCAACCGGTACCTTGGGGACATTGACTTGGCAATCTGCACGTTGACCATTTTGTCTCTGATTTTTTCTACTCAATACGACGATTTGCTACTTTTGTTCCTCATTTCTCTTTGAATGCTTTCTTAAATCAAACCAAGTCAAGCCAAGCCAAGTCGATAAAAGACACAATGACTACAGAAGAATCTGAAGCGGCAGCCGCCGCATCTCACGGTGCTGACGCACCTCGCGCCCTCACGCCAAGCGAGATAACGGCCCTCTTCGACATTCTCACCCACGCAGAGACGTACAAGGAGATTGAATCATTCAAGTATCCCGACGCAGTGAGGGGGTATGGTCACCCATTCACCTCGGACACATCATCTTCGTCTTCACCTTCAACAACCCCCTCAGCAGCAGCAGCAGCAGCAGCAGAGGGCGAAAAGACAAAAGATGAAGGACAAGGACAAGAACAAGGACAAAGACAGGCGTCCACTAGCACATCCCCCATCCTGAGCACCCTGCTAAACCACTTCGCCCTCCGACTACCATGGCTCAGCGACCTGGCCCCGGAGTTCTGGTCAGAGGGTATACAGGGTCTGCTGGTGTCGCTGGCAGAGGCGGACCTGTCGGAGAGCTATGATAAGGGGACGCTCGGGCTGAGGAAGACGCTTGCTACGGGGAGCAGTGCTGTTGTCGAGATGATTTTTCGGGGGGCGCTGGGGGGTGTTCGGCGCGAGCACACTTCACACGCTTCGCACGCTGGACAAGGCGAGCGGAGCGAGGAGAAAGAAAAGGCTGAGCGCAGCGGAAATCCAAGCGTCAAGAGTGAGCGGAGCGAGGATAAAAAGAAAGCCGAGCGCAGCGGAAATCCAAGCGAGAACAAGAACGAGCGTGGTGGGAACAAAAGCGAGCGAAGCGAGGATCAAAAATATGATTTGGAGAAAGCGGACGATTTGCAAAGAGCATGGGATAACGCAGTACAAGAGTTGGTATACGGGGACCTGACACACAGCATGTTTGACCACATGGCCAGGACGAGCGACCTCCAAGGACATTCGTCGACCATCAAAGCCGCGAGCCGGTACACCATCATGCACCTGGCATCATTCATGCACCAGACCTTCACCGTCTCGCCAGAGGGCCAGTACCTCCTCCAGCTGTTGGAGAACATCCACAGTCTGCTGCCCTACAAGATGATCAAGCAGACGCTGCGCGTGGGCAACGCCGCCACCATGATCAACGGCATGCTCCGGCTGCTTCTGGCCAAGCTCAGCGTCGGTGGCATCACCAATTGGGTCGGGCTGACGACCAACGCCGACGACGGGATGAACCTTCTCCAGCGCATCATCTCCCTCGTTCTTCTGTGGGATGCTGCTGAGTTTCGCAAAATTGCCGAGCGGATCGAAAAAGGGGCGGACAGCGGCAGCGGCGGCGGCAGCTCTGGCAAACCGGATGCTTCGGCCACACCGGACGATAAAGTTCTGAAGAAGATTCGGCAGTTTGTCTTCCAAGACGACAAGGCCAATCACGATTCCGTGCGTGCCGCCAGCCTCGCCCAATCACAGTCCATCATCACGGCCATCCTCACCAACTCGTCCGAACCGGAGCTCGCGGCGTCTCTGTCTGAGGCACAGCACGCCCAGTGCATGGATTACTACTCGGCCCTGCTGTCGGTGCGTGACCGTGACGCCATCACGACGGTGCTGTGTCGTCAGCAGCCCGACCGCTTCACCCAGGCGGTGCGCGAGCTCGTCACCACGTACGAGCCGTTTATCCGCATGGTGCATCAGAACATCGACCTGCGCGAGCACCTCGAGGGCATGCAAGGTTTCATCGACGACTTCATCAAGACGTGTCGTCCCAAGGCCAACCCCGCCGCCGCCACCACCACGGCCAGCAGCAGCGGCAGCTGGGTCAGCTGGACCAGGGGGTCCGCTCCCGCTACCACTGCCGAGCAGGAATCCGTGCCGACGGTGAAACCCCCCAGCGTAGAAGACTACGTGGGTCTTCTCGAGAGGAACAAGAACCTCCTGTATCGATGGATCCACGCTGTGGCCAAGAACTGTCCCGACGTGTGGACCGAGCTGGAGAAGTGGGTTTCCATGGCGGCGGCCGAGTTTCGACGCAAAGATGACGACGACGACGAAGGTGACGGCAACGACATGGAGTCTCGTCTGGAGAAGCTCTTCCAGTCTCTGCCCTCGGAGTCTGATCGTGAATCCGTCAGACGAGCACTGGATTCCCACTCAGCATACCTATCTACCCTGTCTGACTTATCACACAGCCGATTCCAGCAGCTACTCGACAGGAATGCCTCTTCCACAACAAAGGGGGCAACAGATGAGAAGAAGAAGAAGGATGGCAAAGAGGCAAGCAGTGCTCCTGAATATGCTGCTGCTACGGCATCAGAAGAAGCAGCTACTTCGGTCAAGGTCGGTCCGGGGATGTACCTCTCGAGATGGCAGCATCTCCTCGACCAGACGAGCATCTCGCCCGAGCTGCCTGTTGGTCCTGTACGGTCGGGCAGACAGGTCAAGCATACTCTTGCTAGGGCTAAGGCGGGTATCCTGGGGGATAAGGCGAATGCTCTGCAGGATCTGGTGGTTAAGGAGGGGGAGAGGTTCCCCCCTCAGCCGGATGTTGGTGTTGTGGTTGATTTGTTGGGGAGGGGGTTTTATGAAATGATGGCTTGATGGGGGGGAAGTAGAGGAGTTTGCTTTCTTTTTTTTTTCCTTCTCTTTACTTTCTCTTTCCCCCCTTTTGCTTCTTCATACGGGAATAGCATGGCATAGCGTATACTAGATGGTATCTTACTTGTTTTACATTGGCACTTTGTACTTGTTCAATTTGAAATGATTGTATGTGTTTTGACACTGCTCTTGATTCTCGGGTGAAGTATAGTGTTTTAATATCTGTATATCCCTGTTCCCAGCTCTTTCCGTCGTACATGTCATTGATTGTAGCTATTCAAGCTATACACTTCTTGATCCTTGACTCCTGTCATGCTAGAACACTTCTTTGACTCTTTTCCATCGTACATGGCAACAGTGCCAGTGGCATTTCAACTCATCGTACATATTATGCCCTCGCTACGCAACCATTATGGGTTATCAGACAGCACTTTTACATGCGAACTGGCCGTATAAAAAAGCAAAGCATTGAAAACAAGCATCCGTATGTTACCCATCAGTCCAGAAAATCAAAAGACGACGATCGACGTGTCCGTGTAGTGGGAAGACTTCCAGGTTGAGTGCACTCCGCACGCTCTGACATGCCAACATTCTCGCTGACATTGTTCTGCTTCCCTCTCTGCTGAACATCTTCTGTGGCATCACCATCATCGTCATCTATAATGACATGTTCGACTGAATTGACTGGAAAGCCGGAATCGTATGGTCTTGGTGGTCTGTCGGACCGTGAGATTTGCTTCTGCGGCTGCTTGGGCTTGGGATTCTGCTGGTTGGTAAGTGTTGGTGCTCGGGGTGGAGGATAGTATATTATCACTCTGGGTTGGGTTGGTATCCCTTGAGAGCCTGATTGAGGTGATGACATTGGTGATGACACGGGTGCTATAGGTGGTGGTGAAGACGAATATGGTGGTGACGACGTAGCTGGTGGTGAAGATACGGGTGGTGCTGGTGGTACAGGAAGTGGTGAAGATGCAACTGGTAAAGGAACAGGTGGTGACGACTCTGCCACCAAAGGAGTCCGACCAAGTCTTGATCGCAGCCTGGAGGAACGCAGCCGACGTGCCCTCATGGACGGAGACTCCGTAGCACGCGTAGCACTGACGGGGAATGCCCTCGCGACATCCTGTCGACGCACCCTGGCAGATCCCGTAGAAGGCGTAGACGTAGAAGGGAGCGACCTCGAAGGACGAGATGACCCAGACACATTGACATCCGGAAACTCAGTGACTGGCGTAGCAGGCAGAGGCTTGCTGATACTGGCATTAGCCCTCGAGCCACGGACGACACCAGCTCTGTGACTGCGAATGAACTCGTCAACCTGCACCGTTGGCCTGTCGTGCTGCTGCTTCTGCACCGGCTCCGGACTACCAGTCAGATCCACGACGACAGGCACCCCATCTCGAGAATCATCAATGATGATGGGTGAATCCTCCGCCTTGGCAATGGGCTTCACATCCTCGACAGCATCCACCTCGTCAATGACAATGACATCTTCCGGCAGGGCCGCTGGATCCCCCAGAGCAGCAGCAGCAGTACCACCGATCCGTCCACCACTCTGAGAATATATCTTCCTCTCCAGCCTATGTCTCCAACTGAGACCGAGCTGCATCCCCGTCGTCTCCTGCAGCCTCGCGACCAGCGCACCACAGGGACCACAGTTCTTCCTGGAGAAGAAAATATCAAACCCCGGTCTGGAATCATCGTGCCACCGCACGTAGCGCAGCCTCTCCAGATGCGAGAGTTCCACCTCATCCAGCCGGTCAGTCACGCCAAACGTCTCGAGCATGAGACACACGGCGTACACGGCCAGCTTAGCCTCAACGTGGCTTCCCAGAAAGACACCCGCGTCTTCACCGTCGTACTCCCGTCGTCCCATGGCGTCAAACGGTCGCGCCATGGCCAGACCGAGGATCTCGCCCATGCGGATGACGCGCTTCGTCCAGAGCGTGTTGGGAAGCACGGGTCCGCTGGCGGGGGCGTCGAGCACGTCGCCTGTCTGGCTGACGCCGTGGCCGCTCTCGGCCCAGGCCACGACGTGGCGCTCTTCTCCGCGGGACAGGGTGAGGAAGCCGACTGTCTTGCGCTGGATGCGCTCGACCAGCACGCTCGGTGTGAGTAGCTGGAGGGCCCGGGAGTGGTGGAGCGTCAGCGTCAGGTTGGGACCTAGCACTTCCACTGTCAGTGTGCCGGTGTCGCCGTCGATGATGTAGTGGAAGTACATCATTGATGTGGCGTGGGACACGCGGAATGAGAGGCCCGACATGGTGTTTCACTTTCCTTGGTTTTTGTTTGCGGGAGGGAGGGGGGGCAAAAGGGTGGTGACTGTTGGTTCTGTGTGTGCCTGGGGTCAAGATGTTATTTTGGATGACTGACAGATGCAAGAATCGTGTTCTGACATTGGTGAGATGGGGTTGTGCTGTGTTGGGGGGGGTTGGCTGGTGACGAGGGTAGTGAGACGTCAGTGAATGGAAGAGGTGGACAATGGCCCCTGGGAAAATTGGTGAATGGGTGAATGCAGCAAAGGGAAGTGGTTTGGCAAAGATTCGTCTGAGTGTTCAGTAGTCCGTACAAGACACTACTGGTAGAAGGATGGTTAACTATATGGCATCAAATGGGGCATTATACGGAGAAGAACAAATGGATATATAAGAGACATGCACATGAACAATAAAGAATTCACACCAACAATAGGAAACAAAAAACGTAGGAGGCATGGAACAGATCTCAGTTAAAAACCGACTGGCCCATTAAAAAAATGGGAATATCAATTCATACAAGCAAATAAGACCGTACGCCATCCCATGTCCCAAGTAGTGGTTGTAACACCCCTTTTTTTGTTGTTCATCTCCCTCTCTGTTGAGATTTTAGTTTATGGAGAGGTTTTTCTCTCCATTTTTTTTTGTTTTCTCTTGTGTATGAGTTTCAAGAAGAAAAAGAAAAGTCATCAATTATTGCTGCGTTTTGCTTTTTTTCTTCTTTACTCGTCATCCTCCTCATCCTCCTCCTCGGCCTCAGCGACGGTCTGGGCGATACGGTCCAGATCACGCTGGCCGGCCTGGGTGATGCGGCGGCCACCCTTGTCCTCATCCTGCTCGAGGACGCCAATCTTCTCGAGGGACTGGAAGACCTTGCGGTCGACGGAGCCAGAGGCGTCGACGTGGTGGCCGGGGGCGGCACCGCGGTTCTTGGTGGTACCGTGGTGCTTGCGGAGACGGCCGACACCGACGGTCTTGCGGAGGTAGACGTGGCGGGCGATGGCGGCGGCGCGGACGTAGTACCAGTCAATGTCCTGGGGGGGGAGCTCCCTGGAGACACCAGTCTTGACGGTGTCGACCCAACCTGAGTTGTCATTGTCAGCAAGGTACATTATGGGGGAGAGTATAGATCATTAGAGTAAGGTGTAAAAAGAAGAAGAAAAAAACATACCAGGGATGGGAAGCTTGCCCTGACGCTTCAGGAAAGCAGAGTAGGCGTTGATGAACTTCTGCGCCTATACGGACAAAAAGATATACCCATTAGCAATGATTCCGTCATCAGAAGTCTTTCGACTCCCTCGCTCCTGCTCCATCCGTATAATATTCCTTCTTGTCCTGCCCATATGACACTTTCCAAGAAACAATCAGTCCACCTCCCCATTGTATGTCTGCAAGGCAGCAAGCAGCATGACAAGCAGCATTGCCGTTTTATTTTGCCATGATCGGAAGGAATCCAAGGTTGTCGTCTTCCTTCTCAAATCATCCTCCAGGGAGTTTTGATTGTTTCTCTTCCGGTATTCATAGTTCGGGATATTTGGGGAAATATTTTCGGTCTTCGAGGTTTTTGGTTGCGATCGCGTAGGGAATTTGGGAGTCGTCGAAGAAAGACTATATGTGTTTGTTTTTGTTTTCAAGGAGAACCTACATCAACATCGCGAACAGAGACTCCGCCAGTCATTTTTGCGGTTTTTTTTTTTGGTTGGGGGGGAGAGGGGTAGAGAGAGAGAGAGACAAAAGGTGAGTCGGTGGTGTGGTTGTGTGTGGTCGTTCGTGATGGGATTCACTCGGCGGTTTAGAGATAATTTCGCTGTGGCGGACTAGCCCCCCCCCTCGTGGATTTTTTTTTTTTTTGGCCCTTGGTGGGTTTTCAAGCCCTAAGGTACGTTATTGGTTCTGTGCGTGGGCGGATGAGTCAGCGGGGCTCTTCTACAGTGTGTTGAAAGCATAGGGACTGTATTCTTGGCACAGTGGACTAATTAGGCAAGTATGCCAACTGTGACATGACACCACCCAGATGTTGAGGCTCCAGTAAAAAAAAAAAAAAAAAATTCCCCGCGGCTTGGCAGATCTACCGACTCATGTTGTACATGCTTATGCGTATGCCAAATTCCAGTACGACTTTGTGATGGGTGTTCATGCAGTTCAGGCAGGGTGTATCACTGATGGTACTACTACGAGACTGACGACCATGGAAATGATAGCTAGTATGTATGTATTGGTATCAGCTACATAAACAGAAAGAGAAGAAAAAAAATGAAACATAATGAAAGCCAAATGCAATGCCTATTCCCATTCTATAAAGGGGGTATTCCTGTGTCCCGTAATTCCATTATTGCGTGTGAAAAGAAAAAGAAAAAAAGCCGTCACACGCATGCCAAGTCAAAAAATACACAAATCTTTTGTTATCCCAGTCTCTTCAAAAAAAAAAGGAGAGAGGACGCGAAAAGAGAGAACAAATTTAAGCCCAGTTGGCCAGAGTGGCCATGACACCCATACCAAAGAGGACACAGGCGAAAGCGAAGAGCTGAACCTTGAGGCTAGCCTTGCGCATGTGAGGGTTGAACATGAACTCGTGGGCGAGGAGCTCGACGAGACCAGTGTACATGAGGATACCAGCGCTGACGGAGTCGAAGATGCCGTTGACGAGCTTCTGGCTGGCGAGGTTCTTGGGGCGAGCACCCATGCCGGCAGCCACACCGACGGGGGTGGACAGGGAGAAGCCAGCGGCGAGAAGGTAGGGGAGCCACTTCTTGCCCTTGGGCCAGGGGGAGACGGCGAGACGGGCACCCAGACCGAGACCCTCGAACATCTGGTGGAAGACGAGGACGATGAGCAGGATGACGAGCTCGTCCGTGGTGCCGAGGGTGAGGCCGATGAAGACGCTGTGGAACACAATACCAAACTCGAGGATGAAGATGGAAAGCAGCTGGCCGCTCAGCCTGGGGTGCGAGTCGCCCTCGACATGGTCGTGACGGTGGCCGAGGTGATCCTGTCCGCCCTCGGGAAGGCCGACGGCAGTCTCGTTGTTGTCGCCGTCGCCGCTGCGCACAGTCTGCTCGTCAGAGGAGGCGACGTGGTGCTTCTTGGCGGCGAAGTCGAGGGAAGGGTCGAGCTCGGGGTCGAGCGAGCCAAACTGGTTGTCACCGTCGGCACCGCCGTGGCTGTGGTTGTGCTCGTCGATGCCACGGGCGGCCATCAGCTCGACGAAGAACATGACCAGGACGGTCCAGAGGCCGATGGCGAGGGCCCACGGGTAGTCGCCCAGACGGTCAGCAAGACACTCGTCGCCCAGGGCGTCGATGGCGGGGTCGAGAAGGTGAAGCCACGCCGTGGCCAGGATGACGCCCGTACCGACGTACTTGCACACGAAGAAGAGGGCCTTGGGGACGTGCACGCGTCCCTGGTTGGCCAGGAAGACGGGAAGCATGGAGCCGACGACGGAGGCGGCCATGATGATGAAGATGGAGGCGATGCGGAGTCCCTGGCGGGAGTCGTCGGCTACCTCGCCATCGCAGCTGGCTTCCTCTTCTTCTCTGGCCACGAGGGCGGAGAGGATACCCGATTCGTGACGGGGGTACATTGTGATGAGTTTGGTTTTTGGTGTTTGGTGTTGTTTGGAGTAGTAGTGGTTGTCGTTGGAGAGAAGAGTTGTTGAGAGGAGAGAAGAGAGGAGATGATGATGAGAAGAAAAGACGTGATATATAAAAGAAGATATCAAAAACGTCTTTGAGTGAAAGATGAAATGCCCAAGATACACACACACAAAAGTGGTGACACTGATATCTCTCAAAGAGGTTGAAGAGTGAATGTGTGAGGTGAAGTGACTTCTCGGTTGGGAAAAAAATAAATGATATCCACAGCGGTTGTATATAGAAAATGGTATACGAGACTGAGAACCTTGATGGTCAAGAAGTTCAAAGACCCAGTCACCCAGAACCAAAGAGCCAAGAGAAGGAAGGAGTGCCGAATTCCGATCTGATGCACAGAACGGGGAGAACCGTCAATGCTGGTTTTCTTTTTTGATCTTTATTGTTTCTTTTTTAGCCTTTTTGTCGATATTTCAGGATATATGTCCGTTTGATGAGAGAACCCTCAAGGTTGTGGGGGAGTTTAAACGCGTTGTTTTGTGTTATTGTTTTTTTAACGTGCTGACACTGACACGCAGCTGTCAGAACACAGAGTGATTGAGTGACTTCGTTTTCTCTGAACAGCTGTCACAGAAAGGAAGACGAAGAAGAAGAATGAGAGAGAGAGAGAGAGAGAGAGAGAGAGAAAGAGAAAGAGAGAAAAAAGTCGCCTTGCAGACTCTGAGACAGTTTCTGAGGCGGGGGAGCCGCAAAACAGAGTGAGAAAAAAAAAAGAATATGATCCACCATGTTAGAGTAGCGGACCGCCGTCGCATACTCACACTCAAGATCCACCATTTTTTTTTTACACGGAACATTTAGGACTGAATAATTACTACACGAGTCGGTTTCAATTCTATAGTGTCAAGGTTGTATTACGGAGAATTTTTACATTCTTTCTTATTGCAGGGCCCTTGATGCAGGACTATCAATTCCTTCTATGCCTTCTTTCGCCTCCATCGAGACTGTATTTTACTTACTACGACTACGACCAGCAACAACCAACATCCTCCCGTCAGCAACGCCAAGGATCAACGAAGAGAAAAACGGGCCCTTTTTGACCATCAAGGTCCTCACACGGCTCTAACGGCACGACCGAATTGTCCCTCATGGCCCATGGATCTCTCTTGATGGACGAATAGATTCATCTACGACTTCTTCAAACAACCAACAGACCAGCAGCATTGTAGATATTTAGTAATGGTAATACCTTTATGGTAAGACTTGCAGAGTTGCATCAAATATATATCCTCTTTTTTTGCCTCTGGGTCCCCCCCCCTCCTCTGCCGTTTGCCTCTCTCGGGCCATCGGTCATCGTTTCCAATGTAGGCAGTAGTAGGCTCGTGCCATTGGATTCTTCCATGCATCGTCTTAGTCGTATTGGGGACTTAAAGTCGCATTAGGGACTTGAAGAAGGAAAATATCTGGTCATATTCCTCATAAGTGGAAGCATCCGTTCGACTATTGCTGGTATTGCTTCTCTAGTGGTGGTGGTTAAAGTGGTGATGCTCGGTTGGTTGGAACTATTGTTAGTAAAGAGGGTCCGACTGTTGGTTCTCGTCCAATACACATGCGGCTGAAAGTCATCTTTTGATATTCCCCTTGGTAAGTATTCCTTTGGTGGTATTCCTTTGATAATGACAATTGACTCCGTAGTACCTGTAACTGGTAAATCGTACAACGCACGACATGCCCCTTCTCTGCACTGACCTCTAATCTCTGGCCAGGCCTCATGAAGAGAATTGAACACGACATGCCCCTCTTCTGCACTGACCTCTAACCTTGGGGACTTCTACCCTCTGTCTCTGACCTGTCCCTGACCTCATGAAGAGAATTGAATCTCAAGTCCAAGACTCCTAAACGACTTGTCCAACCTCCTAAGATCGATACCAGTCCCGAGACTAAACAGCAGAGACTTTGCCCTGCCCTCCCACAGCACGCCAATATTCATATTCTGATCCAGTCTCGCCTTGAGCACGCCAGCATACTCATCGTCCTTCTCCTCTGTCCCCTCTTTCCCTGTGCCTGTCTCCCCCTGACCCTCGACCGCACCAGTAGCAGGCATAGATACGAGCTTGGGCTTCTCGTCAAGCCTCCACTCCATCTTGGCCTTGAAGCTGCGATCACCCACGCCAAACATGCCCTCCCCCTCATCGGGCACCACGACAAACGGCTTCCTCCATAGCTCCATGCCCACGGCCCAGGCGCTCTCGTAGCTGAAGACGTTGAACTCCATGCGCGTCGCGAGGCTGCAGTGCCTGCCCGCCATGACGGAGTAGTTGGCGCTGATGTTGCCCATGAGCGGGTTGAGCGTCAGCGTGGCCGAGAGAGGCGTGCCCCTGTGCGTGGGGAGCGTGGCGAAGCGCGTCCCCACGCTCATCCCGCCCGACTTGTTCAGCGTGCCGTAGTATACCTCTGCGCCCGTGCTGAACCGACCGTATATGCGCTCCCTGTCATTATTACCACCACCACCACCACCCTCGTTTTTGCCGTCTTCGCCAACACCACCACCACCACCACCGTTGGGACCGACGACATCCCCTCCCGAGTTGTACACCCCTCGTAGACCGAGTAGGCCGCCATCTGACGACGCCAGCCCCTCCCACGCGTACCGCCCCACGTCGTACTGCACCAGCCCGACGGCCGTCCCGCCGTTGCGCAGGTGCGCCCCCGACACGGAGCTGAACTGCACCTGCAGCGCCGGGCTGATGCGTCGCACCACCAGGGCCTCCAGCAACGACTGCGGAAGGTACAGTCGCCCGTAGAGCAGGGAGGACTCGGGCTTGTCGTCGGGTGTGCGGAAGGGGGCGTCCTCGCGCCGCGAGAGCGGTCGCAGGGGTCGGTACGACCGCAGGAGCTCGGGGAGGGCGACCTTCTCTGACTGAGGGGTCAGGAGAGCCCGCAGAGGCTCGGAGGAGAAGAGGTATGATACCGAGCCGTCTACCACGCCTACTGAGCCTAGCTGGTATGATGTTGCGAAGTTGGAGCTCGCTAGCGAGGAGAGGGTGAGGCGTAGACCCCGTGGGGTAGGGAAATCTAGGAGGGCTGTTTTTTTCGGTTTCTTGTTAGACATCTTTTTTTTTTTTTTCCCTTTCTTTATACTCCTTCTTCTTCTTCTTCTTTCCTGTTATGTCCTCCTTCTTTCTGGGGGTTCCCCTCCCGAGGGTTCCACATACCATCTGGTGTCGTGTTGAGCGCCGCATACGAATTGTCCCTGTCCCAGCCTGTCGCTTCGTAAAAGGCGCTGTGGACGTAGTCCATGAATTCGCGCATCGTCAGCTTCCGGTGAGCATGTCCCCCCCCTTTAGAGCGAATCTGTCGCTTTTTGAAAAGGGTGAGATGTGTGTGATTTGATGTCGTGTCTGTAGAGAGCTTTGGGATGATTTGGGGTTGGATGCAAGGTTGCATGCGCGCGCGCACCATGGAGATGCCACCGCCAATGAAATCACGTGAAGTCTTGGTCCACTCTATGGTGATGCTAGACTTTCTTCAGATTCAACGTTTCTTTTTATATCAACTTTTATATCAACACGTCAACGGGGGGTTGTTTGTTTTTAGTAGAGGAATTCGAAATGGGAACAATCATAATTCATAAAACAGTTCTTGTCAAAAACAAAAAATGGTACTCGATTCCTGAATGTTTGTCCGCTAGCGCCTGAACCCATAAGAAACAGAACCCAGTTTCCCCCTCCCCTCTCCGCGAGCAGTCATCCCCTTTTTCTTTTTTTTGTATGGTATTTCTATATTCTCATTGCTTTATTTGTGTCTCTCTTCCATGTTTAATTCTGAACGCTCTGGATCAGAGACACATTGTCACCCTTGAGCATGATTTGTCCTGGAGTCAAAGTTAGCATCAACGTCCATGTTCGGCTTGAGAAAGGATGGGAAGGAGGGGGGGGCAATCAAGAAGATGAAGTAAATAGAGGAAAGAAGACAAAGAAAAAGAAGAAGAAACATACCAAGTGGCCGCCGCGTCTCCTTGTCATTCGTCTTGGTAATCTGCTTGACCTCGACGGCATCGTCGAGAACGAGGTTCATGAACTCGTCGAATCCCTAGTTTCGTGTGAGTATGTGCATACACCAACAGAGGCAGCTAAAAGGAAGAAACAAAGGAGAAAACATACCCTGATCTTTCCCTCGATACGGATAGACAGCTGCTCATACAGCCAGACGCTGACAGGCTCGTTCTGCGACTAGTTAGCCAGTGTTCGTACGTTTGTTTGCGTGTTGTTGTGCGCCGTGCGACTCGAGACGAGGTCCCCCGAGCTTTGTCCAAAGTGTTTGCAGATATCCTCCATTCCGTCCACCGACAATACACTCGACAGGCACGTTCCGTTGGTTTCGTAGGTCGGTAGTCGCGCTGCGGGGGTCTCGTCTCGATCATCGTTTCTCGCCCGGGAGTCCCAACTCCCAAGGCTACACTTCACACTCCGAAACAGAAAAAAAAGAGAGACTCACGCTCTGAAGAAGCCTAAAGATCATGTTGCTACACACAGAAACCAGTCAGTAAAAACGCGATGCGATGCGGGGGGAGGACAAAGCTGCGCGATGCGTCAAACTCACATCGGAGGCAAGAGAACCTTGCGACCACCGCCGCCACCGCGTCCAGTCATTTTGTATGTGGGGGGGGGGAAGAGAAGTCGATTATATCGGGAGAGGATGGAGGTATCGAGAGGGTTGGACGAGAGGTCGGGGTTTTCGAGATCGTCGTGAATTGGTGGTGGTGGTTGTTGCTTTGAGTCGTCTGGATGCGGTCAGGTCCAGGTCCAGGTCCAGGTAGCGGGTATGAAGCTAGGACGTTGGTGGGTGGGAAATTTTGGCGGGACGGCGGAAAAACGGTTCGCCGAGGGAGGGATTGGGTTGGTGGGAGGTGGTGAGAACAGCGGTTTTGGCGATTGCTTCTCTGCGCTTTGGTTTGAGAGAATATGGGCTTTACAGGTGGATCCATTGAATTTTACTGTATTTTTAATGGCTTTCATTTATTTTATTGCTTTCAACGAGGTGGGTGGTAGAAGTTGTCAAGATGGTGGTGGTGGTGATGATCGTGTATGGTGCTATGAGTGCTGCCGGAATGGGGATGATTCTCTCCAAAGGAATATCGTAGGAACAAAATCTACGAGAATACTTGAAAAGTAAAAGAGGAAAATTATGATAGATATATACGGAAGACATATTAACCCTTCTTATTCCACTTTGAAAAATATAAAATTCGTTCATGTTCACTTCTCATCACCATGTCGCTCAGTCTACCCTACAGGGTAGGTTAATCCTCAGGACACCGGGATCCAGCCTCGATCTGGGTATGAGATGGATGGCACAGACCCAACCAAGTCTTGACTGCAGGTTTACGTGTAATGAGTAGAATCCGGGGAGGGGGATTCGCATCATTGCGGGGGATAACCAGAATTCGGGGCTGATAACGGCATTCATCTAGATAATGCATATATACATTGCCGGTGACGGGAGACACCGACGACATTGTCTGATGACACCACGGGGACCTCCGACGGGGGATTCCTAGAGTACTTTGGTTTTGCTTTGGGTTTCTCTTACTTTCTCTTTTTACTTTTACTCTATACTGAGCTTAGTTCTTCCCGCGTTCGATCTGTATTATTGCGCAACCCATGGCAGTGCAGACATGGCACAGTGACACATTGTTCACGGTCTGAATCTCGCTTATAAATTCAAGATGAATGACATCCTCTGACCTCCATCTTTACATTACCCCAATGGGAAAGTTTTCAAAGAAGGAGTCATCCTTTATTAAGCATCACTTGGGAGATCCTACAAGATGGAAGACAAGCTTTGGTGCTACGGTGTATTATATATATATATATATGACATGGAGTACACTCCATATACTACACAACATCGGGCCGAGACAGATGCGATTGGAGGATTCGAGTTACTTGCAAACAAACAAGGCGTCTTCAATTACCCAAAGTAGCATGACACAACGTTCGGAACAAAACATGTAAAAAGACCGAGAATCGACAATGCTTGTATAATCGCAAGTTTCGCGCCCGAAGAAGGGGGCAGAGAGATTGCTCATGCATATGTGCGAACAGAGCATCAATGTATGCAAGCCTCAGTCACGAGTACAGGGACAACACCACCCGAGACAACACCACCCCGCATGTACCTGTAGGGTGGGCATGGAAGATGGTGTAGTCGGCTGATTGATAATACTCCAGGCAGGACCCAATTGGTAGTGAGCACGTTGTTGTCAAGGACGCCTTTTAATGACATTTGATGATTGAGCACACCTTACTACTCGTACACAGTCATCAACGTCAGAGTCCAGTACGCCCAACGGCTTGTCGATGTGGTTGACATCAATTAGAGTACGGCTGGAGTACATGACATGTAGTAGAGAGTTAAGGCGCGGGGGAGCGGGGGACTGAGCCGAACCCGATACCGGAGGAGACTGACCGTGTCACTTAACCGTGCACATGTACAGACGGTAATACGGTACGGTGTGATAATAGGCGAACGGCGATCGAAAGCGAGACGAAATAGGCAGGTTTAACGGTTAAATTTTTCGAGGTCATTCGGATTTTTGACCGACGGAGACGAAATGATTTTCCCCGCGTGTGCATGTCCTCGGAGCGACTGACCGGGGGAGGGGGAAATAATACGCATAGAGAATAGTACGGAGTAGTACTCGTAGTACTCGTGAGAAAGATTGTATGGAGTAAGACTAAGAGTATGACTCTTTGACCCCCTCCTCTTTAACCATGGCGCCATTTTAGATGTTGACGACGACAGTTATGGAGTTAACCTTGGTTTTGTTTCTCTTTTTTTTACTTTTGACCCACAGGGAATGGTTGACTCTCAGCTATGGCGTAAAAAGAATGTAATCGTAGAGAAAGAGAGAGAGAGAGAAGGGAAAGAGAGAGCGTGAATTCATTGTAAAACAAGTTCAGGGCGGCTACATGTACGTTGAGAGTTGGTACCTGGTATGAAAATACTACCTGGATGATCAGAGGTAGTATCCTTTTACTCGATCAAAACCCAGATTGATCCTTTTTTTTGTCGAATCGCCCATGAAAGAATGGGACTCCAACAAGGTACACACACGCATGCGCACATAATTGTGGTATGAAACAGGGGGTGTGGGTTACTACGACGTAGAGGCAAAAAACTGGACAAGAAGCACACACACGCATTGATGAGGCTCAGGTAGTAACCTTGAAGTAGTACTCTGTAAGTAATAGTAGAGAGACTGCAAAGTTTTCGTGTACCTTTTACTCGTACGAGAGTACATCTGTTTCCTTTAGCGGTCTAGTCGTAATAGTTTCAATGGATGTACATGTTTAAAAGGGGGCTCGTGTACAGGGTGATGCAATAATTCTTACGTACTCGAGACGCATAAGAGAGCCTCAACGTGTGTGTGTGTGATTCGGACGGGACCGAAGTTGAGTAGTTTAAAAAAATCAAGATTTTCATTCTTCTCGGAAGAGTCAATATTGAATAGTAGAGACCAAAGAGTTGACGAGGAACTTTTGGGGGAAAGAATGAAGGAATGGGGAAAGGACATGGTGATGGGGAGACTGAACATGGAGAATTGATATCATAGACCTGCCATTTTGCGGGGTGCGCCAGAATCCGGGGCATGTCCCTTTCTCTCTCTCTCTCTTCTCTCAATGAGTCAATGACTGGAGTCCAATGTGTACTCGTACGTTTTTTACTCTGTGCATGCGCACGGAGTAGTACGGAGATGAACAAAAAAAAAGACGGAGGAGGATCCCGACAAGCAACGACGACAACAAACAACGCCACATATTGCTACTCTGTGTGTGTGTGAGTGTGTGTGGGCCATGGATGCATTGCATGTCAAGGTTGAAGCATCGTGGATCATGGGATTGATGTAACTATGGTTGAACGTACAGGTACGAGACAACAAGGTCTGGGTGCGAGTACAAGCAAGAGGCGCAGTATAACTCGTGATACTACTAATAGTAGCTAGCAGTGGCACTCGTAAACAAGAGGCCAGGTTCAACTATTGGCAGTGGCCAAAGTCTCTCGTAACCGCTGAGGCTGTTTCTGTTTTCACGTATACAGGTACAGAGTACTACAAGTACAAGGATGAAAAACTCGTACGTTCTCGAAGCCCGTTGGTGGATCAGCAGGTACAACCGTCGAGGTACAACAAGGAAAGTGACGGCGAATGTAAAGGACTGGAGTAGACTGCCAAGTACGTACAGCAGCTAGTAGGACTAGGTACCATACTACTACACGATGGCATCACTTTGACCAAGGATCGCATTCTGCTGTAGCCTGTAATACAGTAGGACAGAGGACAGAGGATAGTACTATGTAATACGGTGTATTGTCGTCTCAGTAGTTGTAGTACCCGACTGTCTGCATGTCTGTTATGTGTATGCTATGCTAGTTGACAATTCTAGAATCTCGGCGTCTAGGAGTATAAGCCGAGAGTTGATGATATCGTGACAAGTGTCAGACAAGACATGCACGGGTATTCCACCATGTTCTTTATCCATGGAGTATTCCCCGTTCCTTACCGCCCTTTGATGTAATAAGGAGCAGTACTCCTATATCCCCGGTTGACATGACGATGCCCTCTCTCTCTCCGTGTCTCCTAATCAATCAATCAATTTTTTCCTTCTTCTTCTTCTACTTGTTCTTTTTCTTCTCCCTACTATTACTCCATATTACTGCACAGACTACTACTCCGTACTACAGCTAAAGCACCCGAATAAATCTCTTCCTTGAAGTGGATCGGGGTACGTAAAAATGTCGTACGAGGTACATACGCCATTGGTGACAAAAGGCCCCGAGTCACAAGTATTCCCTCTTGTAACCCGGCAGCCTCCCGGCTTTGGGACTAGTAATGAACCCCACTCCAAGAGGTAACCCGGTGGTTAGCCAGTCAGTCCATTCAGCCAGAGTCTAACCAGTTAGACACATCAGACAGAGACTGGACAGCCCAGCTAAGAAAAAAAGAGAGAGAGAAAAGAAAATTTGCTACAGGCGGGTGATCGGTGGGGCGGGGGAACAAGGTCGAATTTTTCTCTCTCTTGTATTTCCTCTTTTGATCCCTGGCTCGGAACATGGGAAATGTATGGAGTACAACTAGAGCCGTGGATACACGAGAGGAATTTACAGGTCTATATTTCTCACTGTTAGTATGTACTGCTAGTAGTAGTAGAATACAAAATGGATGAATCTATTTTGGAAAAGGGGGATGTTCCTCTTTCCCTTGGACACTGAATAGTGGCGTCTTACCGGAACGGGTTCGGAACGGGAGGAGCGGTCGGGAATAGAATGTTCTATTTTACGGTTCTACCGGATGGGGAAGTACGAGTACAGTCAATTGTTGTTGTTGTTGTCGTGTCTACAGGTAGAGAGAGTAATGGACAGGCATTGGCAATGTGATACAATGGGTAATTATTAACGCCTTTCTTGACCTGTAGCCTAGAGGATATTCACGGCAATGTATGTACGAGTTCCCTCCCTCATTACGAGTTGGCTCCGTATTATTACTCCGTAGTTTGTGTGAACGGATACACCTGTACGTTGACACCATAGTCTTGCCCCATCCTTTGATCCATAACCTGCGAGTGACTACGAGAACGAGGGTACTCGTACTTGTGGATCGCCCGGTAACCCGCCCGGCCAGCGTCGGGAAGCCAGCCATTCACTACCGAGCTTTGAAGCACGCACACGGAGAGGTCAAGGAAGTACTGTTATGTACGTATTATTGAAGTTGCCAAGTTGCAGCTGTAAAAGTAGGTGATGATACAATGCCAACGTCAAGGTTGTTGTGGATCACGTTGGCTAAGGGAAACAAGGGGGGGGGGGGGTTTGATGAGATTTGAGGCTCTAGATGCAGTTGATCCTACGGGTACTACCACTTAGTACTAGTTAGAGTATGCGAATAGTACGAGTATAGAGTAATGATGGGTCGGAAGGAGAGAGCGAGATGTATGATGGGGGTGCTAGGAACATGCTGATTCATGTACCTGATGATTCATGTAGATTCATCAGCAACAAGACAACAGGGCGCGCCCAAGAGGCTCAAGAAGGTGCCACGTGCTTAAAAAAAAAAGAAAGGGAAGAAAAGGGCGTTTCTTGTTGTCTTCTCTGACTGGTAACCTCTGACCGGGTTGTCACTTGGGTTGGTTGTTGTCACCAGCAAAGGTCCAGTCAAGGTGTGATGAAAACGACGCAAAGCATGAGCAATTGTACGTAATAAATCACCAATGTGAGACGACTTTTTGGGACCATGGACAACTCTCTTCTTCTTCTGCCTGTCATCAAAAGTCGAATGCGCCCTACAGTAACGACGCTATTACCTGTACTCCTACTCCGTACTCTACTCCGTAAGTGTTCTGTGACTACGGAGTACACGCCATGCAGTCATGTCTGTCACGGGTACTTGACTCTCTTCAGTTCTCTCTCACATTCTTCCCTGCTAGAGTACTGATTCCCTGCTAGAGTACTGAGTCTTACTCGTTGTGTTATATGTATAGGATACATCTACAAGAACTTACTCGATCCACTTTCGATCCTCCCATTGTGCCTGGACAAGCTTGGCTCTTTGGGGACCGGAACCCAGAGAGGATGCGCTACGAAGCGGTAACCCAAGGGGCCACAAGGGCGCACGTACATCCTTGGGGACTCTTTTTTGTATACCTGTACTTCCGTACTTCTCTCCGCCGGGAAGAAGAAAAAAAAAGAAAAAAAGAACCACAAAAAAATATTCACACATGCCCGAGTATGACACATAGTTTTTGCCTTGTACCATGGGCCGGGACACGAGCACGTTCTAGCACCGATTCGGTCTCGTCCATTCTTATTAAAAGTCGGCATGGCCCTTTGTATTTTCTTCCGATTTTCCCAATTTTCCCAATTTTCCAATCTTTCAATTCTTTTTTTAAATACTGAATTATATATCAGTCTTGTTGATATCCTGAATTGACATCATATTCTATTCGAGTTCTCATCAACACCCACTTACACCGGAAGTATATACACGGAAAGTATATAACAACAACTTCCGTCCTTCGGCAATTATACAACGACTCCGACAACGGCCCCCCGGAACATACAACCAACATACACCACATTCCATACACGCCTTACACTTCGTCTCAACTAGTCTGGGGAAAAAACTCATAGACAAGATTCGGAAAGATTTCAAAACAAGAGGATTTAAAAACAAAAGAGAATCCTCTCTCCCTCTTTACCCGAAAGCCCTCTCTCTTAAACGGTTCTTGTCAAGACCAAAAAAAGGAGTGAGGGGCCATTTTCAATCTCGCCTACACTGCAAGACGTGCAGCAGTACTTTTGCACACAGCAAATTGGATAATACCCAATTCCCAATTCCTACCGCGCGTGACACACCCCGGAGAAATCGATACCACCATATTGCTTTTTTCTTCTTATTTTATTTACCCCGCGTCTCCATTTACGAGAGAGAGAGAAGAGAGAGGATATATTCGTCAACGAGTATATTCTCCCTTTCGTCATCAAGTCTATATATATATATATACATTCTCAGTGTATATAGTAGACTAGACCAACCCTATCATTCCACACCAACACCCACCCCCCTTGAGAGAAGAAGAAAAACTCAATCCCCCCCTCCCTCACCACCAACATGCCTGGTCTAGTCACAAACTTCCTCCGCAACCCTTCGGGCAACATTGCGCAAATCAAGAAAGCAGCACACAACCGATCACGACACTCTACACCAGACGCATCAGACACGGAAGACAGCGAGAGCGGCCACTCCCACTCCCACTCACACTCACACTCTTCTCACCACGGACATCACGGGTACCACGCTTCCAAGATGATGCCCGACCTAGCCGACGCCATCAAGTCCCACCGACACCTGGCCTCCCTCCCCTTCGTCCGCAGGGACTCCCACAGCACAGCCGTCAAGCTGGACTGCAACATCGAGAGCCCGCCCATCATCTTCCACGGCAGCCCGGACGAGAGCACGGGCGCCCTGGTGTCGGGCCAGATGGTCGTCAACGTCAAGCACGACGTCGTCGAGCTCGACGGCTTCTCCGCCACCCTGAAGATGCACATGACGCACAAGCGTCCCTTCCAGAACCACTGCCACGACTGCCGCACCCAGACCACCGAGCTGAAGGCCTGGACATTCCTCGGCAGCCACGCCACCGCCCTCCGCAAGGGGAAGCACCTCTTCCCCTTCTCCACCCTGCTCGACGGCCACCTCCCCGCCTCCATCAACTCCTCCCTCCTCGAGATCACATACGAGCTCAAGGCCGTGGCATACGTCGCCGCCTCCTCCTCCTCCACTCCTTCTTCGCACCACCACCACCACCACGCTGGTGGCTCCGGCTCCGGCACATCGACACCGACATGGCCCTCTGGCACGGTCAAGTTCGAGAGGAGCCTGTCTGTTCGCCGATCCGTCGCTCAGCCAGACGTCCCCAAGCAGTCCATCCGCCTCTTCCCCCCGACCAACATCAAGAGCACAGTCACCTACCCCACCGTCATCCACCCCACCGGCACCAACCGCGTCACCCTCAAGCTCGACGGCCTCATGTCCCACAACGAGCAGACCCACACCCTCGACATCTGGCGTCTCAAGAAGATCTCCTGGAAGCTAGAGGAGACGACGCGCATCATCGCCCCCGCATGCGACAAGCACAGCCCCTCGGCCGAGGAGATCCCCCTCCCTGCTACTCGTCCCGTCATCGACACCAACACTACCTCCACCAACACTACCTCCACCAACAATAGCAACAACACTGCCACTGCCGCCGTCGAGCCGCCAACCCTGGAGCAGCAGCTAGTCGGAGGAGAGGTGCAGCAGCCTCAGCAGCAGCAGGAGCAGCAATCCGCCGCCGTGGCACAGCAGCAGCAGGAGGCGGAGCGCGAACCCGCACCGACCAAGAAGGGCGTCGTCCGCACAGAAGTCCGCCTGCTAGGCGAGAAGAACATGCACGGAGGCTGGAAGTCGGACTACACCGGCGTCGACGGCTGCGCCGACGTCGAGTTCGACTACATGATCAACCAGCGCCACCGCAACGGCGACCTCAAGTTCGCCTGCGACTCCAAGTCCCGCGACGGCACGCAGATCACCCACTCCCTCCTCGTGGAGCTCGTCGTCTCCAAGGAGTTCGCCCCCGAGGGCAGGCCCCACCAGTCCGGGCAGACGGGCACCGGTCGCATCCTCCGCATGCACTTCCCCGTCATCCTGACGGAGCACTCTGGTCTGGGCGTCAGCTGGGATGAGGAGGCACCCCCCGTGTATCAGGATGTGCCGCCCAGCCCGCCTAGCTACGAGGTTCTCGAGCCGCCGCTGGTCGAGTATGAGGATCTGGAGACGATCCATGCTCATCGGGTTACCGGGGAGCCTACTTCGAGGAGACCTTCTCAGTCTTCTTCATCTCATTCATAGGTTTTTTGACTCTTATGAGTCTTTGACTTGGGCATTTTCTTCTATACGTATATATTCTTCTGTTTTGGGTTGTTTATATTACTTTTTACAAAGCGATGAGCTTTTTTGGTTGTTTTGATTTTTTTTTTGGAGACTTTTTGGCATAAAACAGAAAGAAGAGTTGGATGATACCCCCTTCCTTCCTGCAGATATGGAATTTTTTTTTTTTTTAAACGAAAGAGAGAAAAGTTTGGGTTTCTTTTTATACATCATTGTCACTTACATTGCCACTTACTTTACTACTATGGATCTCTTGGATATACTATTGTACCTTTCAAGATTTAATAATTCACGAATCAACGATATCATCATACCACATTCTGACTTGACCTTGACTTATACCAGTGATGACACAATGTATAGAACAGCATACATTGGATGGCAGTGTGATACATACATGGCAACGGAATACATATAGATGACAATAGAATACATATCAAAGACGCAATGACAACTTGGACAATAGTCAAGTCCATACGCACTATACACAGCTGCTAACTGTACGCGTAAGTGAAGGTGTAAGTGAAGACAACATTACCCAGGCTGTCTACAGGTACTTTGACAATATAAACGGTCAAGACGTCCGGAGATACCTGATCATACCAGGCTACCATTATCAACACCATGGTATAGACTAACACCATCTGACACCAACAACGGGAATAACAAAGTACAGAGTAGAGTTCTTGGCATAACCACTCTAATCCAACGTATCAAACAGGGATCATATACAGTACAGTACACCTCACTTACACACAACCATCTACAGACAAACAACAAGCACTGCCTTCCTGTCCTTTGCACTAATACATACCTTAAAAACACAGACCATTATATTGTCCAAAGAATCAGCCAATCCGGATCTACCTGGATTTCCTCAAAAGGCAACAGCTTATATACCGGAACCCCGTAGCCGTTGTGCAGATGGCCTCACAAGCACAGTGTTAATATACACATGGTTTTTACTGTATCCCCTTTAGGCAATCTCGGTTTCAAGACACTATGTCCGACATCAAATGTTCAACGGTCAAGTATTATTAATGGAAAAGCCCATTGAATGCTTGGATATGGATGATGGTAGAAGAAAAGAGTGTGTGAGTACGACTTACAAATCGCCATGTCAATAAGTATAAAGAATCCGGGTATGCCGTGATCATTCAACATCTCAACCTCATCAACCTCAACCATCTCATCTATACCAACCAACACTAGACTACATATACACCATGTCTGACAAGACCATCATCCTCATCACCGGTACGTTTCTGCTCATTTATAAGTCATAATACCCAACTCGTACTAACACCAAAAGAAAAACAGGCGGCAACTCTGGCATTGGCTTCGAGACAGCCTCCCTCCTCGTCCGCACCTCACCAACCTACCACGTCATCATCAGCGCCCGCACCGCCTCCAAAGCCAGCCAGGCCATCAAGGACCTCCAAGACCACAAGCCCTCCAGCCCCATCCTGGGCACCCTGTCCACCGTGGAGCTCGACCAGACCGTCGACGCGACCATCACCAGCGCCGTGGAAGCCATAGCCAGCCAATTCGGCCGTCTGGACGTCCTCATCAACAACGCCGGCATCTTCGAGCCCATCGCCATCGGGACGGACAAGCCCAACCTCGAGAGTCGCGACCGCGACCTCTTCCGCCAGACGTTTGAGACGAACGCCTACGGTCCCTACCTGCTCACCCAGGCTCTCACGCCTCTCCTCGAGAAGAGCAGGGACGCCAAGAGGGGCGAGGTGGTGCGCATCATCAACCTCACCTCCAGCATGGGTTCCATCGCAGAGCGCTTCAAGCCCGAGTCCACGGGGTATGGGTTCGAGGTGGACTCGTACCGCATGTCCAAGGCTGCGGTCAACATGATGACGGCTTGCTACGCTGTGCGCTTCCAGGGATGGGCGAAGACCTGGTCTTACTGTCCTGGGTACGTGGCTACTAACCTTGGTGGCATCGGTGGTCCAGACACAATGGCTGCTGCGGGCGCTGGTGACCCTTCTACGAGCGCTCAGGGCATCTTGGATATCCTTCAGGGAAAGAGGGATGGCGACACTGAGGTCATGGTTACCAAGAATGGTGGCACGTTCCTCTGGTAGATTGTACATTGATGTATACTCTAGATTCAATGCAAAGTATTGATTGCGGATATAAGATAGAGATGAATATGACTGAGAGAGAAATGGAACATCTACTGCTCCATATCGGTTGAGAAAATCCGCAAAACAGCCTTGGCCACTTCCCTCCCATCATGCTCCAGATGCGCCGTCTCCTTGGCCCTGTCAGCGTGCTCCGCGTCCTTCAGCGTCCCGGCCTCCTGCCTCATGGCAATCTGGCGCTTCACCATGTCCTCGTCAAACGCCAGGTGAGCCTGCGACGTGAACAGCCTGTTGGGGATATACAGTCCCTGGATGGGGGTGTGAGCGCTGTGGCCCCAGACCTCGATGGCCTTTCCCTCATGCTCCTGGCCCTTTGTCCCCCCTTCTCCTTCTTCTTCTTTCTTCCACTGAGGTGACCCCTTTGTAGGCGCCTTGGTAACCTGGTCCTGGTGCATCTGGTGCAGATAGACGACGGACGACTCGTGCGTGCGGAAGAGCCGTCTCCCCGTGTCTGTGAGCTGAATGGCGCAGTGGCCGAGCTCCCAGTCGCGTCTGGGTGAGGGCCCGACCTCTCCGCCTAGCAGACGGGACAGGAGCTGATGACCGAAACAGACTCCCGAGAAGCAGAATGTCGGTTTTGTAATCCAGAGTTCTAAATTCAATATCATTGAAGTCAGCATATTTATTTCAAATCTTTTGGAAAATTTTCAATTTTGACAAGGGGCTAGGGGGGGG
>FYEV01001631.1:0-106094 GCA_900188565.1 Geosmithia flava
CATCTCTCCACCCCCCCTGTTCCTGCAGAGTCTCCCCCGGGCCATCGCATCTTGGCTTTTTTCCCATTTCTCTTGGCTTTTTTGTCTTCAACATCTTCCCGTCATTCATTCCTTGTCAAAAACCCCAACGGCTTGCGTGCACTGGTTTTTTAATTCTTTCGCTCACTTTGGCTAGCTGGCCTTGTAATAGCGCCCGCGCCTTCGTTTATTTTTATTTTTACCCTTTATTTCTTTTCTATTCTTTTCTTTTCTTTGGCTTTTTCTTCATTTACCGAGTACCGATATACCGTTTATTGGTCGGCCCTCTACTCTTCGCCTTGGAGTGAGCGCGCGCAATCATTACGAGTACGTCGTAGCTATCGACGCATCTCAAATCAAACCTCCAGGATTGAGAGTCAAAGGCCAAGCCTCGATCATCATCTTCCATATCACCTTCTCTCCTCAATCCTCTCTCTCCGTCTGGGGAATTTGTTCCGAGTCTAGGCTTCCAAATACACCCGTCTAGTCTTTAGGACGCACGTCACACGTCACACACCCCTTCTCCATTCTTTTCGACAGCTCTTTCTTGGCTTCTGGCATTTCCTCGTATTGCCTACGCGCCCTTGTGCGCACCCCACCAATTGTCGCCATGCCCAAGATCTTTACCCCGGCCTTTCCACCGCGCCGGCCCGCTCGTTACCTCTTCGTCGCTCTCGCCTTCCTCACCCTCATCTACTTGCATCGCTCCTTCTCCGACCCGTCGCGCGTTGTTCTTGACCCCCTACAGCCCGCGCCTCTTCCTCCCCAATCGCAGCCTCACGACGCCGATCCAGCTCCGATCCTCGACTCTTCGAACCCAGACTCCCAATCCGAAATCTTTCTCGACGATGCCATCGACTCCTCGAAAAATGAGCAGCTACCTCCTCCCCCTCCTCCTCCCGCTGCGCACGCCCCCGAGCCCGACACCGGCAAGGGCAAGCTGGACTCGCCTTATGTCGTCCCGCCCAAGGTCAAGCCGCCGACAATTAAGAAGCCCCAAGACCCCTCCGCGATCCCGCATTTGTCAAAGGGATCGCATTCCATGGAGGAAGAGGACGAGGACGAGGCCTCTTCTGACTCCGACAGCACCAAGGCCCCTCCACCTGGCCCTGAAGATGCGCACCCCATCGACCGACTCGTCTACGACGCCCAGCACAACTTTGCTGAGATGATGTCCAAGGAGACCAACAACGTCGAGGACGCTGCGCAGGCCTACCGCAAGCGCCGCGGTCGTCACCCTCCTCCTGGCTTCGACAAGTGGTTTCACTACGCCCAGACCCGTCACTCCATCATCGTCGAGGACTTCTTCGACCAGATCTATCACGACCTTGAGCCCTTCTGGGGTATGCCGCCGGCCACCCTGCGCAAGGAGTCGTGGGACTTTGAAATGACGATCCACATCCGCGAGGGCAAGGCAATCACCTCGAGTGACTGGTTTTGGACTGTCATCTGGCTTGATCTCATTGACTCCATCCAGCATCTCCTCCCCGACATGGACATTGCCCTCAACCCAATGGACGAGCCGCGCATCGTCACCCCTTGGGAGGATATGGAAAAATACATGACCAAGGCCAAAAAGACGGTCCACTTGCCCAAGGCACACAAGGTCCGCTCAGAGTTCCAGACTCTGCCTGACCCTGGCTATGGAGATCTAGACACTGTCACTAGGAAGAAGGTCTTTGAGGAAACGAGTAAGTACACATCTTTTACGTGTATCCGCATACAGCCATCTATCCACCTATCTATCCATGGCTTGTCACTCGTATATACTGACTCCTCCCAGGCCCCTACTGGGCTCTCGTCCGTCGTGGATGCCCCCCGGACAGTCTCGCGCGAACCACTCCCCTTCAGGAATCATTTGCGGAGCCGCCCGATCTTTCCATGGCCAACGCCAAGCCTCACATGTTCGAGGGCTTCGTCCAAAACTACACCATGTCTACGGAGCTGTGCCATCAGCCCGACCTCCAGGGACTACAGGGCATCCTCATCGAACCGCTGTCGATATCATCTACCAAGACACTGTTCCCTCTATTCGGCGGCTCCAAGCTGGCTGTCAACAACGAGATCCTCCTACCCGCACCCATGTACTGGAACGAAGAGGAGCGCTTCACCGGCGGCGACGACCACGGCATTCCCTGGAGCAGAAAGGCTGACCGCGTCATCTGGCGTGGCGTGGCCACAGGCGGCAGGAACCGTGAGTCCAACTGGCGCGGCTTCCAGCGTCATCGATTCGTCTCGATGAACAACGCTACGGAGATCCTGCGTGCCGAGACGGACGAACACGAACCAGAAAACTTCTCGCTGCCCGGCGACAAACACGACGCCATCCAGTATAACATTACTGCCCAGGAAGCCGATCAGCTGGCCGAGTGGGTTGATGAGTGGTCCAATGTCGGTTTCATTGACCTCAACTGTGAGCCGCAAGAGGAGGACGGCATGTGTTGGTACACCAGCCCGCACTACGACGTCGTCCCCGGCCTGCGCATGGTCGACCAGTTCAACAGCAAGTACATACCCGATCTGGACGGCAACAGCTTCTCGGGCCGATACCTGGGATTCCTCCGCTCTACCTCGTTGCCCATCAAGTCGACCTTGTTCCGCGAGTGGCACGACAGCCGTCTGATTGCCTGGAAGCACTTTGTCCCCATGGACAACCGGTATGGCGACTACTACGGCATCATGGATTATTTCCTGGGCTTCAATGGCAAAGGTGGTCATGACTCCGTGGCCAAGCAGATTGCCCACGATGGCAAGACTTGGTCAGAAAAGGTGCTCAGGAAGGAAGACATGCAGATTTACACGCTGCGTCTGCTCCTCGAGTATGCGCGTCTCCTCGATGACGACAGGGAGATTCTCGGCTGGGTCGAGGATGTCCTACTGAATCCGTCATTGGAAAAGACTTGGTCGTCGTGGTGGTGATTCTATCACACTTCCCTTTTCCCTTCTTTTATTCCCTCCCTTTAGCCTTTGGCTCTCAATTGCCCTTCACTTTTCGATTTCTATTTACCCCTTGGTTTCTTCGTTTCTTGATCCCATCTTTTCAACCCAGCATACTCTACGGAGCGGTGTTTATTCGGAACCATTATACTTCTTTTATTCCCTCTTTTTGCTCTTTTGTTCCTATTCTTCTTTTTTGTTTATTCTCTTCTCTTGGCGGGTTTGATACCTGGATAGGGCCAAGACGGTTACTAGTCGGCGTTTTTATTGTCTTTTTTTTCTTGCAGAGGAAGCAGGTTGATGACCCATACAGGACGGGTTTTCTTTGTGTGTTTTTAGGTGGTGTTTTTTGTTTTATGATCAGAATAGATGTATATATGCACTACACCATTACATACGGCGTGGCCAGGCCACGATACAATCCAGAACAATGTTCTACTACCATACCAATCGAGCGTAGCAAGAACGGCACCCGGCAGGATCGCCGGAGGCATACTCCAATTCCAATAATGAAAAACAAAATGATGTATGTCTATAATATATGTCTATGCAAAAGTAATAATACAAGTTCTAGTACAAAATATACAAGTATGCAAAGCCAGAGAACTAGCTACTAGCTGCGCCAGATGCCGAACCGCGAACATCAGCGACAACGGCACCACCACCATCGTCATCCTCGTCGTGCTCGAGAGAGCGACCGAGCATGTTGTAATAAGTGGGGCGGAAGGGCCAGCGCATCCACGCCCTCATCAGCTCAACCCAGTGCGTCTCGCCCATACATCTCACGGTTAGAGCGCCATGACCGCTCATCGGGGAGCCGCCAACTTTGGGATCCCACAGGCTAGGACAATGGTCACGCGCCAATTCAGAGAAGCCAGGCCAGACAGACTCCATGGCGCGTGTTGCGACAGGGTTGGTAGTGTTGTTGAACAATGAGCGGAGAATGAGACTGGCGTAGTCCCCTGAGCGGGATGACGTGGGACCGTGCTGGCGTAGGACAGGGTCCATGGGTTTGGGCTGGATGTCCAGGAGACATGTCGGCGCGTTGGGGTAGAAGTCTGTCGTGTCGATGGCCAACGGCTCGTACTCACGGCGGTCCCACAGGAGGGCTGGGTGCGGGCTGTGGTTGCGGAAAATGTGGTGGTTATCTCGGAACAGGAGGAATTCATTGCGTTGGTTCTTACGCAGTCCCTCGACCCGCTCATCGAATATATCCGAGTCACGCTGGAACTCGGCCGTGGATGGATCCATGTGCAGCAGTCGGCTGTGGAGCTGCATCAGCTCCAGGTAGTTTGCTGCCTCCTTGGACGTGTGACGGTCGCGGTACTGCAGGGCTTTGAGGCGCTTGGTGTCACGTTCGCTGAGCGCTATGTCGTCGCCATCTGACTCCATATCGGCTAGCTCGGTGCGGAACGGTCGCTGGAGTTGGGGCACGCGATGGCCCGAGAGCAGCTGAGAGCGGAGGTTGGCGTCGGCCATGACGGTTCGGAGCATCTGCGTCTCTCGACCGGCTGGCGTTGTAATTCCTTTCTGGTCCATGCGCTTCAGCGTCCGCGCCGCAGACTCGACGTGGATCCACTCGTCGCGCAGGGAGAGTCGCTCCGACGATGGGTCGGGGATGTCGCTCCCTGCTACTTCGTGGATCCAGTCGCACGCCATCTCCGCCTCAAACGCCGACCGCTTGCGCCCCGCGATGGACCGCGGGAGGACCCGTCGCTTGATGTCGTCGTTGATCCACATGAGCATGCGCACGCTGCCATAGCGCTGGAACAGAGAGGACCTCGGGATGCTCGACATAATCTGGTATAGAACCATGGTCGCCACATTGTCAAAGTTCCCCTGGCTCAGCTTGGGGAACATGGCCAGGTTGGCCGTCACCAGGAGCTGGTCGTTGCGCTGCGGCTCCTTGCCTGACTTGCTTACCCGCTCGTGATGGGGGTCCAGATGCTTCGTGAGGACCTTGTTTAGCTCCGGCCACATGAAACCCGACTCCTTGATCACCTCAATGTTGCGTCGATCGCCCATGACCTCCTTGCGTAGAGCCTCGTAGTCCCGCGCGCTTGGGTCCATCATGATGTGTCGTCGGGGTTGTACCGCGTCGTGGAGTGCGCGGCTCCAAAGGCTAGCGCCCGGATTGATGTCGAGTAGGTCGCATCCTTGATGTCGTTCTAATGACGGTCCCAATCTCTGTATGATATCATCTGTAGCTCCTCGTCAGCCCCATGTGTTATGTTGTGACAATGGCCAACTATCAGGCAAAGGGGGGTTTGCCCTACCGCAGAGCTTGTCGTTCACAATATTCACCCTCCGTGACTCCACTGGCCCCAGAGAAAATGTGATCCCATTGTTCCGGGCTCCTCGCTTTTTGGGTGACCACACCCCGGCCTTGTGAAGCTTCTCCGCCATGGGCCATTCTTGCCGTGTCGGCGAGTCGGCCTTTGTCTTCGTCGTCTTGGTCCGCACCACCCCGCCACTCCATCCTAGTCGACGGAGCGGCCAGGAGGGTAGTTGGCGCACTGGCGCATGTCGTGTGGGACACAGCATCGACGTTTTGTCGTAATAGATTTCGGATGTTTGGACAGTTGAAGCTTCCCTTGTACTCGCAATGTTGACTTCAACCCCATCCATGATGCTTCAACTAAAGATTTGGGGATTCTGCCGCCTCTTACCGCCCTGGGTATCGTCGTCCACCCACCCTACACGTCAACGACGCGAATATTGCAATACTGTGGTATTATTGTCGGCTCTGTTGATCTTTTTATTCGAATTTGTATAATATTCAAGACTTTTAGATTTCTAGGAACTTCAAATATCAATTCCGTCTTGTTGTCTTTGAAAGTATAGTGCCGCCTCCTCTTCATGATTGTGCCTCAAAAGACAGACCGCATTATCGTGCATCGTAAAGTTGAAGAGCTTAAAGATATAAAAAAAAAGTTGGAAATGTTTGTAACAGAACAAGACTCCTGAATGCGCCGCAATGCCATGTGCTGTCCCTCCAAATCTCTTTTCTCTCGCGCCATACATGTCTTAGATCATAACACCCATCCGTCGTTCCATCTCTCGTCATCGTCAAACACTCAAGCTCCTTCGCTACCAAACTCATTGGTCCATTCAATCTGCTTGCCAATGTCATCCTTGGATACAGTCGGATGCGAGTCTTCCAGAGCAACCTCAAAGTCCTTGAGGATGACGTCTGGGGCTATCAGCTCGTCTGACTTGACGTCGTCGTATGTCATCTCGATGCCTTCGGGATCGCCTGGCGAGCACGGCACGAGCATGCGCTTGCCGTCTTTCATGACCTGTATTGTGGTGTATCCGATTAGAGCTGTCTCTGGGCGGTATAGTTCGAGAGGAGAAAAAACGTACCGGCTTGAAATGTGTAGCTTGCAGAATTTTGCGAACTGGCCGCATAAGAGCCGTCTGGACGACGTTGCTGATATCGCTACCTGAGAAGCCGTCCGATTTGTTGGCCAAGACGCTGTAGTCGCTACCCTGGAGCCCCGTGTCCGTGTCGCCAATGGCCAGCTTGAACATTCTTGCGCGGCCGTTGGGGTCTGGCAGACCAATGTGCACGCGCCTTTGGAATCGTCGGCGGATGGCAGCGTCCAGCTGCCAGGGAATGTTGGTGGCTCCCAGAACCAGGACACCCTTGCTGTCGTTTCCGACACCATCCATCTGCACCAGGATCTCCGTCTTGATTCTCCTAGAGGCCTCTGACTCGCCCTCACCTCGGGGTCCGCAGAGGGCATCGATTTCGTCGATGAAAATGACCGATGGCTTATTTTCACGAGCCATAGAGAAGAGGGCCTTGACGAGTCTGTTGTATGTTAGTCAGGAATCAAACCACCTATATTTTGATGATGGGAGTCGAGTGCAGAGGATAGAAAACGTACCTTTCGCTTTCACCCATCCACTTGCTCACCAAGTCGGAACTGCTGATGGAGAAGAATGTACTGTTCGCCTCGGTGGCAACGGCCTTTGCGAGATAACTTTTACCGGTACCGGGCGGACCGTAGAGGAGAATACCCTTCCAGGCCTGTCGCTTGCCTTGGAACAGGCTGGGGAACTTGATGGGCAAGACGACAGCTTCCTTGAGAGTCTCCTTGGCGCTCTCGAGACCGGCAATGTCCTCCCACCGCACGTTGGGCCTCTCCTGCAATATAGCACCCGACAGGGCGTTACGGAGCTTCTTGTTGTCGTCGTCCTCGGGAGCGCTCTTGGCCTTACCACCGCTCGTCCCGTTGGCGGCGCCCATCATCGGCTTGCCATTACTGGCCGTTTCGGCTTCGCTTTGCAGGAACTGCTTGAGCTTCTCGGCGCGGTCCAGATACGTGGCCATCTTCTCCTGCATGGTGGCCTTGAGGGCCTTGTTCTTCTCCCACTTCAGCGCCTTGACCCAAAGCTCCATCGACGACATGTATAGATCGAAGGCCTTTTGGTACTCCTTGTTGTGGTCGGCTGCGATAGCCTTTTGCACCTCGGCGATGGCGCGGTCGCGGAAATTGGTCGACATGATGGGTGATTTTGCCTTGATTCCAGGTAAAAGAGGTAAATGAGTCTGGGTATCGCAAAGAGACTATCGTGTCACTCGAATTCGGGAGGAGATCGGACCAAAGGTCGTCGTAGATCGGAGTGCACTCGAGGTGTTGTTGCTGGGGCCAAACTGGAGACAAACAGTGTCAAGAGGCGGGGACGACTAGCCCAGCAGCGCACCGGAGGAGCTCGACAAATGGTTTGCCCAGAACTCCAGAGCTGGATGGGATGCGTCAAAATATGGCAAGGGGGCGGGTTCTGAAAACGTTTAGGCCGCGTTTTGGAGAAATGCCGTGCACTCGTCGTTCGTCGTTAGAGACTTGGAAAGGGAAGACTGCGTTACCGCGGGGGAGAGATTGTGGATGTTGAGAGATATGCATTTATCGGGGCAACGAGGGGAAGGGCAAAGCAGAAACAGGCATGGCGGGGCAACAAATCACCATTGCAAGAACGACAGCATCAACCACCACCGCCGAGGATTTGGAGATCTCTGCACCAGAGGCACGATATTCAAGTTGTTTCATACTATATAGCAGCCAAGAGATATCCCACAATGGCCACTGCAGCGACGAATCCCCAGGCCCGCCTCCAGGCTCTGTCTGACGATTTTCAGAAGATTCAACAGGGTGAGAGCTCCCAACTGTGTGATCAAGCATCTCAACTTCGACGCGCATCAGCTAATACGGGTTAAAAAACCAAGATCTCCAAGAAACTGTTGCTTCGCGACAGAGGCTAGAAGGTCAAAGACAGGAGAACCTAGGTGTGCAAAAGGTATTGTTGTTTCCTCCTCACCCCCCTATCCGACAGAATTCCGACTGATAGCCCTGGATAGGAGTTCGAGGGTCTTGGTGACGATGAGACCATTTACAAGCTCACGGGACCGGTTCTCTTGAAGCAGGACAAGGTAGAGGCCAATGGTACTGTTAAGGGTCGACTTGACTTTATCAACGGAGAGATGTGAGCTCAACCGCGCACCCCCATTGTTTCTCGCGACAATCTAACTCATTTTTACAGCACGAGGCTAGAAGGCGTCATCAGGAGTTCGCAGCAGAACATGGAGAAGAAGAAGGGCGAGATTATCCAGATTCAGGCTGCGGCGCAGCAGGCTGCTGCCAGTGCTGGTGCTGAGGGCCCCCAGTAGGTATTGCTCGAGGGAACGAGTGGAAGAGAACAAACAAAAAGAAGGACATAGACACTGGTAGGTAGATAAGTCAAGCATTTACAAGCTATGGATGGATCCGATTGCTTCTCGTTTGGGCTAAGTTTGGTGACGCCTGCCAGCTTGCTTGTTGGGAGACATGGATAGACATATTCTTGGTACATTACCAACCCCTAGTGTCGTACTATTGATTAGAGTATTACCACAATATCACGAAAAGGTCCATGGAATGTCTCATTCCCGTTGATTTCCATGTGCAATGTAATGTTCTGTCGATGTTCTCTACCAAGAAATAGAAAGAAAATAGTGAGACCCCCTTTAAAAGAATACTACACCTGTAAATGCATAACCTGTTTTTATGCTTATAATAAGATCAACGCTGGTCACGTCACTGGTTTTGCTTGCCAAAGGGAAAGAGCCCCGCTGTGGAGCGAGGGGCCGCCACTTCCCTATGGATTGAGTGCCAGGCAAGCAAGCAGGCGAGCTGCCGTCCGTCCAGCCTCTTACCTCCAGGCCACCACCAGCTTCCAGGGCAACATACTTTCTTCCTTAGCCACGCGCGTTGGCACTGTCAGCGTTAGCCAGGCTCCGAGATTTCATTTTTCTAAGCTGACTTGGATATTTTTGCGTGTCGCACTGACTTCATCTCTTCTCTCTCTTTCTCTCTCTTCTCTCCCTCTGATTTTCACTCGACCTAAAAAGAAGACAAGGACATCCCTCGACGATAGCATGCTCACGATCGACGACACCGACGAAAAAAACTGGATGCAACGCATACTCAACCCCTGATACTCTACCTTTTCGCGTCTCGTTATAATCAGATACTATACATCTGTGACCTGGCTGCAGACAATCCAAGTCGAGCCGACACCACACCATGGACGCACGTCCATCGATGCGACCGGCCAAGCCGCCGACGGTGGCCGAGCTCGCCGCCCAGGGCGAGAACTTTGCTTTTAATATAAATATATCCCTGAAACATTGGATGAGGGCCGCCGAAACGCTTTATCAAGAGGTAAAGAAATCCCCCACAAAGATATACAAGATATCCTTTGGTGATAGGGAAACTCACAATGTCAAAACCAGGCCAACTTTGCTCTATCCGACGGCGACTACGGCAGAGCCTACATGATGCTCTACCGCCACTCTGTTCTCGTTCTAAAGTGCCTACCGAAACACCCGCAGTACCGAGACCCCGAGACCCGCCAGGCATGCCGCGCACTCTCCAAACGGGTCAACAGGGTCCTCAACGACATGGCCCAGCTAAAGCCTTTGATCGAGGAGTCTGTCAAGGAGTGGGAGCGGATGAAGCCTACAGACAAGATTCAAGAACTCCCTAGGAGTGACGCTTCTCCAGGATACGCCGACTTTGCTGCTCGAGATCCGACCCTGAGCGGCAACGCTAAGATACTTGACGCCTCGGAGCACCAAGATTTAGCTGTGGATCTTGCTCAGCAGGAGCTTCAAAGGAGAGACACAGTCCGACACACATCAAGGAATGGAGTAACGCTCTCAGACGGAAGCTTGGTGGCCGGTAATGGAGATCACACAACCTCCGGGCCAGATGCTGACCTGCGGAGTCAGATGGAGGTAGCTCGGAGAAATCTGGACTCGCCTGGAAGCTGGAACCAACGGGATTCGGGCACCTCAGGGCCGAAGAGTTACTCACCCAATTTTGTTTCCCAAAGCTACAGCTACCCGTCGGTTTCAAGATCGCAACCTGTGGCGTATGAGCGGATGACATCACAAACGCAAGACTCGGCTGGGCCGGCGCCACCGCAGCCGGACAGGCCACCCAAGGAACCGGCCTACAACTCTCATGGGGAGGAGAGAAACAAACTGCCACCTCAGATCCCACAGAAAGTACAACTAGAAAGCTATAAGCCCCTGGTACCGTCACCTGCACAACAGGAGTCACCCTACGAAGCGCCAATGCTGCCGCCCAAGACCAGCAGCGATCTTGCACCCGCCGCTCCCAAAAAGGAGCGCCTCACGTTCAAACCGGGTGCATACCTTGAGAACGGTGACCCTATACGATCGATATTCCTCCCGCGGGGCCTCCGGAACTCCTTCCTCGATATCGCTGACTCGAACACCCGAGCTGGCATCGAGATGTGTGGCATTCTCTGCGGAACACCCATCAACAATGCTCTCTTTGTGCGGTGTCTCTTGATACCTGACCAAACCTGCACACCGGATACGTGTGAGACGGAGAATGAGTCAGCCATGTTTGACTACTGTGATCGCGAAGATCTTCTTGTTATTGGATGGATTCATACGCATCCGACACAAACGTGCTTCATGAGCTCGCGCGACTTGCATACCCAAGCGGGGTATCAGATCATGATGCCCGAGAGTGTGGCGGTCGTGTGCTCTCCAAAGTATTCGCCCAGGTGAGCTTTTGTCACGGATGAAGATGTCCCTTGAGCCAAGAGAAGACAATAGGACAGCAGCTAATGTGCTATTCGCAGTTACGGTATATTCCGTCTGACCAACCCACCAGGATTGGAACACGTCCTTCATTGTAACCACACGGACACCTTCCACCAACATTCAATCGACAATCTATATCGGCATGCGGAGAGGCCAGACGGCCATGTGTACGAGACTGATAAGATGCCATTTTACGTTCATGACTTACGGACAAAATAGACCCTGGATGGTCATAGATGGTCTTTTAGAGGTATGGTAATGGAAACCAGGGATTCACGAGTAAAGAAGCAATAAAATGCATGCATGCACATTGTGTATGCTCACTGGGGATGACGTAGAGTGCATAGCATTGGGGTTTAGGATCAATTACATACTAGAATCCATAAATGGGAATTAGACGGTCATCCATACCCCAGGTAGACTACCCGAAGCCCGAAAATATGGAAGGTTCACTCTTATGACGTGTACCTGTAGTACCCAAGCTTCAACTCTACAAGGACTCACCGGCACTTATGCATTCCAGCCATTAAACCCTTCGCATTGCTTCTAGCTGTATAGACGGGTTATAAACGGGCATGGAGACAGCCCCAAGGCGGCAGGGCAAGAAAAATGCACACTCGTAAGGTTGAACATTGTCATGGGGTGACTTGTCTCAGAGGCCAGGCATTGGGGACCAAGGGAATGCGGCGTGAGACACGGAGGGAAGTTTTCGAGACTTTGGGGAAGACACAGTGATGTCTAGGGTGTGAGATGAAGTGGCCAGAACTGTTTTTTTCTCTCTTAATTTGCTTTTCTTTTGTCTATCCCTGGCTTGTCTCCAGGGGGCATGATGAAGAAAAAGTTCTTCCCAGAAGAGCAACAATCGGCACGAAGGTGAAGCTGTCGCCAAACATGTTGTTATTAGAGCGACGGGACGATGCAGAAAGTCTCTTAGTAGTGGGGGTTACTCTCGAGACAAAAGAAAGGAAAGATGTTTGTTGACTTTGAACATACGCCACCGCCATTATTTAAACCAATGGAGCTTGAGATATTAGAATCCTCGCGTATTGTTTCCTCATTTTTATGGTCGTCACACTGCCTCTGGTGATGTTTGCTTTTGTTAGGACGGCACGCTGGCAAGGCAGGATTGGGGGAGCAGAGACAAATGATGCACATGCCCTATTTGGTGTTCTTGTGGGGAGCTGGATGAGCGCTGTGGCCAGGTTTGGTCTAGACTCTGCGGGTAGAGTGACATATCAGTTCTAGGTCTTGACGGTATTTGCTTGTGAGTACTAATTGCAGGTATGATGGCCGCGAGTTGTAGATATAGAATATGAGAACCTTGTAGTTGGCATGATGGTGTTTGGTACATGTATCATGAGGCTGCTACTACATCACTGGTAGTATCTTTAGAGGGACATCCCCCTCCAGTCGAAGTGTTTGTTTTATACGGTACGGAGTACTCATGTTAGATACTTGTGTACCGGGAAATATATAGCGTGCTACATCAATGATCTTCTAACCGTACTACTAACACCAGCAGAGGCAAAAACAACCCCCTTGTCTTACATGGAACCGTTCTATGTGTACATGTATCACTTACAGCAATCGAAGACGTGAGCACCGATCCATGGAGGACAAGAAATGCCGCCCGCTAGTCCACGGCCCGGGCTCCCTAGCTGCCGGGCAGACTAGCCCCTGTAGACGGGCCGCAGTTAGGTCCTCATAGGCGCTCTGCCGGGCCACCTAGCAACCTAAAGGTATCCATGGATGTACTCCGTACTCGTTCCTTCCGTGCGTGGACGTCCATAGCACTCCCACAAATTCCTGGTCAAGGGCAAGTGCAAATCCCCGGGAAGTCCCCGGCCGTACCTGACCGACGTCCACTATGGATCTGAACCCCGACGGCACCTGCGCAGCTACTGCAAGGATGGGCCCTGGCTCCTTCCTCGGCTTCTCACTGTCTCAACGACATCCAATCCATCATCTCTACATGTATTCACCTGCAGCCTGTCATCTATCCTCTCGGCTCTTTCCGACCTTCCGATTCTTTCTTTCCTGTTTTTCTTCTTCTTTCTTTTCATCAAGAGGAGATTACCTGCCGATAGATGGGATGCCCCGTAATGCGAGCGGATCGGCATATATCAATCCCAATCGCAGAGGCCATGGCGAGTTGATCTGCCCTGGATTATCATGGCAAGTCAATAAGAGACTGTCACCGCTGTTGATTAGAAATCACTACGACGCACTTTCCCGTTCAGTTAGTCACTGCTTGCCCTGTAAAACCGCTCGGCACCTTGCCGTCAATCATCGATGACTTTCACGGGTGTCTCTGTTGGGGAAGGATAGACGAGACGGCTCCTTCTCGTACACAATGGGTTAAATGAGAGAGACCTGTATGCACTGTGTCGCTCATCGAGGGAATGTCACTCTTGGCTTTTCTGGCAACGATTTCGGATCTGCACGTTTGCTCTACCCTCATTCATCCGCTGTATTAGGAAGATCATATTGTGCATATACCTGTGCCATCTACATTTGGCAGGTCATATGTTCTCCCATCAGTCGCATATTGTAGCCGTGCAGCTCTCGTTGCATGGGCACATCATCCCCAGATCTGAACACACACACATACTTGAGAGCCTGTACGAAAACGCCACTCCCAGAGCTCCCTTCTGACATCCTCCCACCAAGTCCTCGCCGATGTGTTACAACGCCACGTCGCAACCCCCCTGCAGCGGCGGACAGTCTGGTCACCCTTCAAGGGGTCTATTTGAAGTCAAGACACGGCACCGTACATGACGAGATGTCTTGGGAGTCCATGGATCTAGTTCGACCCCTTCCCATTACCACATCCTGTCCTATAATATTGTCCATACTAGATCACCATGGTGTGAAACTAGCAATAATGATTGATGTGCCGGTGGGACATGGACCCTGCTATGACAGGTGATGGAAGGAGGGAAAAGTAATTGCTTCAATCTCACTGGTGCAATGCCATGGAAGACTCCCAGATCAGAGTGTTGGCCTTTATGCTTCAAAAAGGTCGTCTCATCCCAGTTGATTGCTGCTCCGATCTGGCTCCTTTCCCCTTTTCGTTCTCACGCTATTCACTAGAATATTTTGCTCCTCTTGTTTTTCATTATGCAGAAAGGCTCCGGAAACCATGACAAGGGCCTCGAGGCCAATGGCTCCAAGGTCAGCGGCCACGAGGTCAACGGCAATCGTGGAAATGGTGCTACCAAGTCAAGCAAGAATCCTCCGGCTCCTCTTGCGACGAGAAACAAAGCCAAGAAGCCTCCTTCCGCCTTGCAGAAGTTCAAGGCTCTTCGAGCTGCCTCGAAGCGCCCACTTCCCACCGAGATGGGCGATGGTCGCTATGCTGTTGTGGATAAGCGGCCTACGCTGCGGGATGATCTTGGCAGCATTACTATGGATGGTTAGTTCCGCCGCAATTACTACACTATACAGAAATGTTATTGCTTTTTACAGACAGAGAGTTACTGACACGACCATTCTCTGTAGACATTAGGACACTTGTCGACATCATTTCGGAGAAGCTATCTGGAAAGACTCAGCAGGACGACAAGACCATGCTCATGGAAAGGACCATCCAGCTCGTCTCTGGCCTCCCCGACCACTCCAAGACCCAGGAGATCCTTACCAACAGCTTCATCGATAAACTGTGGAACTCTCTTGATCACCCTCCTATGATCTACGTCGGGCCCGAGTCAAAGTACCGCCACCCTGATGGCTATGGAAACGTGAGTTTTCTACTCAATAAAGTAATATGCTCCCATATTCTAGGTACTGACTACATTCGATGCAGAATCCTGTGATGCCCGAGCTCGGTATGCGAGGCCACACATATTCGCGGTCGTGTGCCCCCAAGAAACTTCAACTCGGTGCCCAGCCTGACCCCGAGGCGGTTTTTGAGGCTGTCATGGCTCGCAGTGGGTTCAGGCAGAGTTCCAACAATGTCTCCAGTATCTTGTGGTATTGGGCCACCATCATCATCCACGGTGCGTATCTCCTGCGACAGTCGGCGGAAAAGAGGCTACGTAACTGTTGATTTGCTGACTGACATGCGATAAGACATCTTCTGGACCGATATGCACGATCAGAATAAGAACAACACTTCCTCCTACCTCGACCTCGCTCCCCTGTACGGCAACACTCAGGAGGCCCAGGACTCCATCCGAACGTTCAAGGATGGCAAGCTCAAGCCGGACACCTTTGCCGACAAGCGCATGATTGGAAACCCCCCGGGAGTTTGCATTCTTCTGATCATGTTCAACCGATTCCACAACCATGTGGCAACCACGCTTGCTGATGTCAACGAGGGCGACCGTTTCCCTAAGCCAACTCCGGGGATGAGCGAGGAGGATTCCGCCAAGGTGTGGAAGAAGTACGATGAAGAGATCTTCCAGACAGCCCGACTTGTCACCTCGGGCTTGTACATCAACATCACCCTCATCGACTATGTGCGCAATATTGTCAACCTCAACCGTGCCGATACCACTTGGACTTTGGACCCCCGTCAGGAAATGGGAGTTGCTGTCGGAACCAAGGAAGGCTCAGAGGCCGGCGTGGGCAACGTTGTGTCCGCCGAATTCAATCTCTGCTACCGCTGGCACTCCTGCATCTCTGAGATGGATGAGAAGTGGATTGAGAAGTTTTTTGGTGACCTTGTCGGCGACGACAACTACAACCCCGACAAAATGGACCTCAAGACTCTCATGATGGCCATGAAGAAGTTTGAAATGTCTATTCCAGAAGACCCAGCCGACCGCACATTCAACGGATTTGAGCGCGGCCCTGATGGTCTCTTTGATGACGACGAGCTCATGGAGGCCCTCGCTACTGCCATTGAGCAGCCTGGAGGTGCCTTTGGTGCCCGCAATGTACCAAGGGTAATGAAGCCCGTGGAAATGATGGGAATCATCCGTGGTCGCCGTTGGAACTTGGCTGGTCTCAACGAGTTCCGAAAACACTTTGGAATGAAGGCCTACGATACGTTTGAGGAAATGAACTCGGACCCAGAGGTTGCTGATCAACTCCGCAACCTCTACCAGCACCCTGACAATGTGGAGCTGTACCCCGGTATGGTTGCTGAGGAGGCTAAAGCCCCCATGGTCCCTGGTGTTGGTATTACACCAACCTACACTATTTCCCGAGTTGTTTTATCCGATGCTGTGTCTCTGGTTCGCGGTGACCGATACTACACCAACGACTTCCACGCCGGTAACCTCACCAATTGGGGATTCAAGGAAGTTGAGTACGATCTCAACATCAACCATGGATGTGTTTTCTACAAGCTATTCATCCGCGCTTTCCCCAATCACTTCAAGGGAGACTCAGTGTATGCACACTATCCCATGGTGACACCCGAGGAGAACAAGAGAATCCTCAAAAGCTTGAAGCGCGACCATCTCTTCAGCTTCGACCGCCCGAGGTTCAATGCTTCGCGCACAAACATCACCTCTTATGGCGCTGCCAAGACAATCCTTCAAAACCAGGATAATTACAAAGTCGACTGGCAAGAGGGTCTGGGTTTCCTCATGGGAGACGCTGGCCGCAAGTTTATGCTATCTGGTGATTCTAAGGTGCATGCGGACCAGAGAAAGCACATGCACAGCCTTTTGTACAAGGAAGGCTGGAAGGACTCCGTGAAGGCCTTTTATTCAGCCACTGCTGAAAATCTCCTCGCTGAGAAGGGCTACAAGATTGCTGGGAAGCATCATGTTGATATTGTGCGCGATGTCGGAAACTTGGTACACACGCACTTTGCATCCCGCATGTTCAATCTTCCTTTGAAAAGTCGCGAGAACCCCAAGGGCGTCTTCACGGAGCAGGAACTATACCAGGCCCTTTCTGTTATCTTCACCTGCATCTTCTTCGACATCGATCCTGCAAAGAGCTTTCCGCTGAGGCAGGCCGCTAAACAGGCGGCTGAAAAGATTGGCGGTGCCGTCGAGATGAATGTCAAGTTGGCTACCATGTTTGGAATCAGTGGTCTCTTCACACCCAAGGGCGGGAATGACCCATTGTCCAAATACGGCGTCAACATGGCCAAGGATCTCAAAAAGACCGGCCTAAGCGCCCATGACATTGCCTGGAGCCAGATTCTCCCCACTGCTGCAGCCATGGTACCCAACCAGGCCCAGGTGGTAAGTACACAAACAACCCACAGGATCGCTTGAAGGTCACATTCTAACTTCCATAACCCTATAGTTCGCCCAAGCTCTTGACTGGTACCTCTCCCCCGAAGGCCAGCCTTATCTCGAGGACATCCGCAGCGTAGCGGCCGAGCAGTCCAACGAAGTGTCTGACGCCCTGCTTCTTGGTTACGCCATGGAGGGTATCCGTATGGCAGGTACATTTGGACTTTACCGAAAGGCTGAGAAGGACGACATCATATTCGAGGACGATGGGCGAAAGGTCAATGTTAACGCAGGCGACCGCGTCTTCATGTCGTTTGTATCCGCTGCCAAGGATGCTAAGCACTTCCCCGAGCCGGAACAGGTGAACCCGCAACGTCCCCTCGACTCGTACATTCACTACGGTGATGGTCCTCACGTCTGTCTTGGCCGCGAGATTAGTCAGGTTGCTTTGGTAGAGCTCTTCCGTGTTGTTTTCCGCAAGAAGAACCTGCGAAGGGCGCCGGGACCCCAAGGTATGCTGAAGAAGGTACCTCGCCCTGGAGGCTTCTTCGTCTACATGACAGAGGACTGGGGAAGTCTTTGGCCCTGGCCCACGACTATGAAGGTTATGTGGGATGAGTAAGGGATATTGCTGGAGATGGAGGTAGTGTACATGTACTAAGGATAAGGAGACAGAATTATAATATACCCTACGTAGTTTAGTTCCCATAGTTTGTACCATATTCTGTCCTGGATAGGACTGCAATCTTTATTCAAAATGCTCTTTTATTTTCTGCAAATTCGCTCAATGTATTTAGAAATCATTCCATAGTATCAATGAGTTGCCCCGCTAAGCAGGAGACATGTCTTTGTCAAACTCAGGATTCACCCACGTCGGATTGCCGGACTGTTCACGCAGAGATGGCCCAAAGCGGTGCAACAACGCTAGTATGGGTAGACAGAAGAAGACAGTAATGATGGCATGGCCGGCGAAAGTCCACTCGAAACCGACATTCTCGACCCATGTGACGCAGAAAAAGGGATCGATGAAGGCAGACAGGTTAAGCATGACGGCGTAAAAGGTCATCATGGCCATACTCTGCATTGGGTAAGCGTCTACAACGTAACTGCAGATGGATGTGTTGCCCATTTGAATACCGGCACCAACTGAGGACCTTGTTAGCAGAACATCCCAGGGTACATATAGTAGTATTTATATACATGGAAGGATGGTGGAACGTACACAAGGCCAGGGCCACTTGACCGACCATCCAGTGGTATCCACGGCTAACACTGACACCCCAGACAATCAAGCCAACAGCCGTCAGGATAGCAGCTGGATAGGCAAGCCACAGGCGCATCTCAGGCTGTTTTCCGGTATCGCTCTTTTTGGCGAGCTTGAGAACAATAGTGTCGCTTAGTCGACCGGAGAAGAAGATTTCCGAGATGAGGGTACCGACGATGAGGCCAATATATAGAAGACTGCTACATGTGAGCTTCCAAACAATATCCTTTTATCCAACATTAAGAAGCGAACTTACCCTTGAATCTGAGGTGTATATGATACATAGGCCGTTGGAAGCAATGTGACAACAGAAAGAACCCACCAATACCAACCGAAGCAGTAGGTCATGACAGAGATGGGAACAACGACGTACTTGAACGTCTTGGTGAAGCGAATGATGGTATCGAATGGTTTGGGATGTTGAACCCCTGGGACAGGAACAAGGTTTACAAACGAGAGTGTTTTGGTTCTGGGAATATCGACGTGGTTGTTCGTATCGGATGCAAGTGTCTTTTCGTCCACGTTTACACCCTGTGACGAGGTCGTAGTGATCATTCGGTCGCGAGGGTAGAGAGTCTCAGGGAGGAAGACAACCTCCACAATGAGGATAACCCCGAACATAATAGCTGTGAGCCACTGGATCCACGCGTATCCAGCAATATTGACGAAGCCACCGATCAGAGGGCCACATAGCAGACCGAGATCAATGGACAAGACCCACAGCCCAACCTTCTGTCCGCGCTCGTGTTCGAAGAAGATATCATTGATGATGGCAAGACCAACATTGGCTGCGGGACTCACGCCGAGCCCCTGGAAGAACCGAGCGGCCATGTATCCCGAGTAATTTGGCGTCAAGGCAGCTCCAATGGTAGCAGCAAGGGCCATGATTGTTCCTGCAATGACAATCGGTCGACGGCCGATGATGTCGGCGGGGGATGCCCACAGGAGGGGACCGACGGATAGACCCAGTGCCGGAATGGCAACGGTCCAGTTGATCTGGGTCAGAGATGCACCGTATTTCTCCTGAAGGGTCGGGAAGGATGGCACTGTTGTCGTCGTGATGTAGGTGAACATGAAGTATCTTGGTCGTGTTAGTGGTGCTGGGGCTTTTTTTGGGCCTCTCTTTGCCCATATTTATGTCCAAGAAACAGCGACTGAGCATCAGGAAGACCGGATGTATTCTTACAGAGACATAACCACAGCTAGAATGGCATGTTTTCTAGAAAACGACCAGTTCAATGGATCGAGGGAGTCGCCCATAACGGGCTGGGGGAACAATTTGAAGCCATCTTCGGTTAGAATGACTTCGTCGGTGATGTGCTGTTGCTGGTGATCCTGCACCGGACCAGGACGTACTTCCTTCGCACTCTTCTCTTCTTGCACATCCATGGTCAAGAACAAAATAATGGAAAATGAGCTTTCAATTACCAACTACGCGCACGCTTCCTCTAGACAATGGGGTGGCCTTCCCCTGATATGTATACCTCCCCCATGCAGTGCAACGGTATAATGATCGATATCCCATCCTTGCATTGATTCTAAAAACAAGAGATGATCATTATCTACGACCACCATAATTGCTATTCTTTTCTTTTTTCTTTCCCCCCCACGAGTATTTCTCGACTTGCAACCACCCAGAGCTCCCGGACGCCGTTATCTGTCTCGTGGCGCCCCACTTGTGCCGATACGGCGGGAATTATACCGAGTTGGGCAATTACATGCACCTTATCAACGTCAACGCTGTGGCTTCCTGCCAATTAATGAGCTAAGGGGTGACGCCTCATCTTGATCCTTATCTTTTGGCTGCACGGATGGCTGAGGATAAAACGGCACGCCTGTTTGGGACGTATGGGGTGCACGGGTTGAGTGTACATTTATGCCCTGGTGGGGCCTAGCCGCCCCAAGTATTGAGATCTTTCCGCTGGTCGTACAAGTGCTATATCACGATGCGCTTGTACGTAGTAGGATATCCGTATGATTGATAGTTGTAGTAATATCGTTGAATTAAACGAGTTGGCGATATCTTGCTATCGGGAGTATAGGCATTACATATCGCAAGGCGTCTGGGTACATATCAATGTTATGTACTTATTATTTGTATTCATCCACATCACATCCAAGTTTCATCCTATGTTTATTTGATCGAGACGGCCGATCCCATAAAATCCCTGTCATCAGGGATTCCTTCTTAGTTATGATTGTAGCAATAGTAGCTGACGTAAAGAACTACACCTACTCTATAGAGGGCTATGACCCTGTACTCTGCGTCATTTTCATTCATTCTTGTGTTCATATCCCCGGTAAAGAAGAAGTCTGCTCACCATCGCTCTCGTCATCCAATCTCTCCTCCGCCTTGGTGACTTCGCCTTCCCAGTTGCTCATACCGACAACAACCCATTCCAAGATACCAACAAGGAAGAGCGCTACACACTGGCCCATCCACAGACCGGCGAGCCCCCACCCGTGAAAGGCAAGATAGATGCCTCCCGGAAGCGCACCTCCGTAATAGCTTATACAGTTGACCAAGGCACCCACCCACTGGCGTCCCATACCCCTCAGAGCACCACCACAGCTTCCGTTGAGTCCGTCGGCAATTTGAAAGAGGGCGACGTAAGGAATGATGTCTGCGACGAGGGCAATGACCCGCTTGTCGCTGTTGAAGAGACCGCCAATGTCGTTTCGTGTGGCGAAGAGCATGGTGAGGATTGCTGTCCCAAAGATGACGGATAGGATGGCCGCGCAGTGAGCAGACCTTCTAGCACCGACCGAGTCCTTCGCACCCAACAGGTTACCCAGTCTGGCGGACTCGGCCACGCCAAGACCAAAAGGGATAGTGTTGATGATTTGATCGGCTGTCATAACGACCGACTGTGCCGCAAGTGGCAACGTACCGAGACGACCGGCAGCAAGAGCGACAATTTCAAAGGCCCACCACTCTGTGCCAACGTGGACGACACCCAGGAGAGCTAGCTTGGCAAAGGGACCGGTGTTGTTGAGGGCGCGTCGGATGTCGAGGCCTCCCCAACACTCCTTTCCCTTGACGAAGGCAGTATACGCCACCAGAAGAAGGAAGGAAAGCCAGTAGGAGATACCTGTCGCAATGGGTGCGCCATGTAGGCCAAAGTCGAGGGTGTAAATGAAGAGGTAGTTGAGGACGGCATTGAGAGGCGATGTAATCATGAGGGCGTATGTCCCCGGTCGGTATATGCCTTGAGCCTGGAGAAACTTCTTCATGCATTCGAACCAGACATATCCGAGACCACCGGGAGATAGCAGCTGGAGGAACTTTGAGCTGTGAAGACAGATTGACTCGGGCTGGCCCAGGGCGCGAAACAGATTCTCCGAGAATGCCCAGATGACGGTGACGACGGCGTAGAATGCTGTCAGGACAATGATTCCACGCTGCAAGATGATGCCCAGGCTGCTCTTGTCTTTGGATGCCGTATAGCTGCTTGATGCGAGTGTGTCGAGGGCACTGGTTCCACCGAGGGCAATGAGCCACGCTGTCGCCATGGCAAACATGTACGAGAAGGCGGCGACAGCAAGGGCTTCGGATGACAGACGGCCCACGACCAGCACCGACACGGTCTGCAAGCTGTTTTGCAGCATGTAGGCCAAGATGACGGGTACTGATGCCCTCGCGAGAAACCACATCTCTAAGAGCCATTCGGTGTACTCCCCGCGATGGGACGATATCTGGCCATCGCCGTTGCCCAGAAGAGGGGCAGTCTCGTCGGCGTACTGCTCTTGATCGGCCATGTCTGGGGGCAGATGGTGTCTTGATTCTTCCATTGTGCTGTTTCGGGTTTAACAAAATGAACAAGGAGTCAAATGTGAGCTAAAGGAAAAGGAAAACAGCAATAGCGGGATAGCACAGAGAAGAACAGCACCGGGCCAAGGGCGGGCAAGGGAACATCAAGTATCATGTCATTCCCGAGCAATTGGAAACCCCGCCTGTACAATGGCAAGTTTTTTTCTTGTTTCTTCATTAGTTCTTGACAGATATCTTTCCCCGTCCTTTGGTTTATTCAATTGACTATAGAAACAAAGACATGGACTAGAGCGAAAAAGAAACCCCCCCCACACCCGATTCTCCCGGCGTGTCGATGCCTTATCAAGAGGGGTGAGGGTGGCGGTCAACCGGCAGCAACGTGGAACCAATGCCTGGACGAGGCCATTGAAAGCTGCAGAAATGCAATGCCTCAGAAAGAAGTCCAGATAGTCGACTCTGCATGTACTTTGTGGTATGTGGAAATGTTGCCGCTCCGAAGCACGGCGGCGTCCCAACAGCATCGTCGGCGGGGTGGTTGCATTTCCTAATCGGGTAATTTACCCACGATAATCGGAGCTCTCTCCTCCAGATATCCCCCGCAACCACTCATCCACAATGTCATACATGTAGAATGATGCTTCGAAGTCAGATAGATGTATACAATAGAATGGTCTAAGCTAATATTGGTTATTTAGGCGCCTCAATGGCACGACATGACGCACAGTTGTTACCTTCTTCAGCAGGATTTTGGAGGGGAAGTGGCATCTGGTCCCGCGTCCACGTCTCCGGACCAATTGGCAGTACAGTGTTGCGATGGCTGTTTTCATTTCATACTAGAGGTATCAACCGAGTGTGTAGCTGCTGAATTCATGTATTAAAGTGTTCCTCTCCGTCCCGTCGCTCTAGGAAGTAGATGGATGAATACTCTCCTTTCTATACACAACCAATTTGACATATCCGTACACATCGACCATCATGCGTACTTCTGCCCTCACTTTGGCTATGGCTGCCATGGTTTCTGCTCATGCAGGCCATGATCAGGTTCCCATGACTGGACCTCACGAGTCTGTCTGGTACAACACTCTCCCCGGTGATGGTGGCAAGCAGGTCAGTAGCCATATAGATCCTCATCTTTCACAGCATGAGCAAAGCGCTAACTCATCCCTAACCAGGCCGACTCCGTGTTTTCTGGAATCACAACATTCGGCCGACTGCCCTACCGCGAGTGCCTCGGTAACCCTAACATCGAATACGATATTGCCTTTATTGGTAAGATACTGCACCCTTCGATGGAAGCATGTGGTCCGCTTATGGTGCTGACATTTCTTGATTCCAGGCGCTCCTTTTGACACTGGAACCTCTTACCGCCCTGGTGCCCGCTTTGGGCCTTCTGGTATCCGCCAGGGATCCCGCCGTCTTAACCTCTAGTAAGATTCATTATCATCCCTACAACCTTGACCGCCCTGGAACTGTACTAACCGAATATAACAGCGGCGGATACAACGTGCCCCTGGAGACCAACCCCTTTAACAGCTGGGCCAAGGTTCTCGACTGTGGTGATATTCCCGTTACCTCGTAAGTGCTCTGGTCTAGTTCATCAAATCCACCAATGCGCCGCTAACAATCGGGTCACAGCTACGACAACGCGTGGGCCCTTACCCAAATTGAGGAGGGTCACTTCAACATCCTGGGACGTTCGCCTTCCACTGATGCCGACAAGCGCGGCCCTGCTATCAAGGGAAAGACTCTCCCTCGTGTCATCACCCTCGGTGGTGACCACACCATCACTCTTCCCCTGCTGAGGTCCATCAACCGTGCCTACGGTCCCGTCACGGTTGTTCACTTCGATAGCCATCTCGACACCTGTAAGTACAAACCACAATATTTTTCCATCCACATGCAGCTAGTTAATCATGTTTATAATTTCAGGGAAGCCCAAGGTCTTTGGCGGATCCCCCTCCGAGGTTGCCTCGATTAACCACGGCACCTACTTCTACCACGCTGCCATGGAGGGTCTTCTCGTTAACGACACCAACATTCACGCCGGTATCCGCACCACACTTAGTGGGCCTAGCGACTACGACAATGACGGCTACGTCGGCTTTGAGATTGTTGAGGCTCGTGAGATTGACACCATTGGCGCCGAAGGAATCATCAAGAAGATTGTCGAGCGTGTCGGCACCGAGCGCCCCGTCTATCTCTCCATCGATATTGACACCCTTGACCCTGCCTTTGCTCCTGCCACTGGTACTCCTGAGACTGGTGGCTGGTCCACCCGTGAGCTCCGTACCATCATCCGTGGTCTCGAGGATCTCAATCTCATTGGCGCCGACATTGTCGAGGTTGCTGTAAGTTTCCCCAAGCCCCCTTGACACATTGATGCGCATGAGAGTTGGCTCAACTAACACCGAGATGCAGCCTGCCTATGACACTAATGCTGAGCATACTACCATGGCTGCGGCTGACGCCCTTTACGAGGTCATGAGCATCATGGTTAAGAAGGGTCCTCTTAGCAAGATGATTAGCCACAAGGGAAACGACAGTGAGCTGTAAGGAATCACCAAAGAAAAAAGGAGAGTAAATGTCCATTCAACAGTAAATGGTTGGCAACAGAGTCGAATGGCGTTTGTTGGGGATGCAATGGTGAAAGAGGCGTTTGTGGTGGATAAAATGACGGAATTGGTTGTAGGCGATGTCAGGGTTCTTGTTTTTGTGTGTATATCAAGAAGAAATTCGTTAAATTGGAAGAATTCTGATTCATGAGAGCTATCGAGGTTGTCCACGATATCCATACATGTACATAACCATATACGCCGTAAATAGAAAACGCCATACCCTATAACTAAAGTCTTGTGTGTTGCATTCGAGAGAAAGTCGTCTAAATGAGATGTCCTCACTATACATTGACCGGCACTAGAAGAGGATAATGTTGTATCGGAGTTCACCTATTTTCAGTATCGATCAGTATTACCACCTGCAAAAAAAGAACCAAGAAATCGGCCGCGATGCAAAATGACATACCGAGTAATTGGCTGGCGCAGATATTGCCCTCGAAGTCTCCCATCTTCTTCCTGACCTTCCATATGTCCTCAAGGGCTTGGCGGATGATTTTCACGTGAAGTGATCCGATGCACTCCTCAAGCTTGTGGACCTTATCCATGACGAATTTCTCTTGGTCGTCGGTAAAGGCCTCGCAGCCAATGGTGAACAGGGGCATAGCCATGGCGACCCACGTGTGACAGGGCTGGCCCTGGACCATAAAGTTCATCATCTCCTTGATGGACTCAATTGCGGATTGGAGGGGCTCGGCGCGAGATGGCAAGTGGTAAAGCCGTCGGTACAGGTGAATCAAGGTGGCTTGCTGGAACGTTCTGTGGCAGAGAGTGAATTCGTAGGTGTATTCTGGTGACAAGGACGCACAGATGGAGACGCTGGGCGAGACCTCGGAGTCTCGCCGAATCATACCCTTTATCTTTCCGAGGAGAATGTCAGCCTCGCAATTGATGGCCGAGGGATCTTGGTCTTCCAAGTTTGACAGCTGATCAATTCGCTGTAGTATATGCAACAGCTCCTCGCTGTAGCCAAGGAAGCCATCAATTTTGGTGTCCGAGGGCGAGAATGAAATCAGATCCATTTTACTGGAGTCGGAGAGCTGATTGGGCATAGACGTATTCGGGCTCGGCAGAGACGGTATGTATGGCAACGTCTGCAACGAGATGTAAAGTTGGTACAGGTGTCGCATCGCCACTTGGGTGGACCCAGTACCTGAGATGAAGTGGCGATGTGCCTGGTTGCTGTCAAGGATGGCTTTGATGCCTTGGAGATGTATGCGCCACGAAGATTCACCTTGGCGATATGTGAATACATCTGCCAGACACCAAATGACACAGGTGGCCAGCACCGTCTCGTCCATTTGCCCGCTATCCAGCGCTGTTCGCAGAAGCGGGAGACCGGAGGATTGTAGATGTCCGAGAATCCGGTTCACTTCGATGCCGTCAACGTAGGAGAGCCCTCGAGATGCAAAGCCTGCTGCCGACAAGGCGAGGCACGCCGACAAAAGTTGAGGCGATTGAAGCGTGGCTGGAACCAGGCCTTGACAAAGGTCATAGTGTATGGAAGGGTGGCATGATAGAGACGCCAAAATGTTGTCGGTGAAGTAGGTCAACAACCTGTGATATCGCGGCCCAAGAGGCACACCGTTTGGGAGTGATCGGGGCAATGGTCCCATGAGACTACCCGCGACCGAGGCATCGTCGACAGAGCCATAGGCAGATAGCTCGTGGGCATTTCCTGGCCCAACGGCCGCTGGAGTATGGACGAATGTGTGCGTCCCAGAGTTACCGGAAGAGTTAACGAGTGGTGGTGTAGCAGGCTTGTTCCCAGCAATCAACCTATCCGACTTTGTTTCCCGATGCTGTTTCTGTGGTGCCGATTGCGGTGTCCTTGGTTTCCGACCGCCCCAAACCAGCCGTAATGAATAGTTGCATGTGCGATTGAACGTTGAGCACTGGCCACAGATTGGCTTCGATTCATCACACTTCCTCCTCCGCCGTCTACACTCTTCGCATCCCAAACGAGATCTGGGCCCCGGCATAAGACTCTCTTCGTCTTTTGAGTCCGGTCAGCAAGGATGGGAATACGGAGCTTGGCCAACCAATTATACTTACGGAGTCAATGTTACGGCTGATACGGGCAATGAAAGATGCCCTTTTGGGATAGACGAACAAACGCACGGCCTGTCGTCTGTCGATTTTTATGACAGTTGCATCGATTCAGGAAATTTATCCTGCCCAGAATGCATGATATTGGGATGTATAGAAGTAGCGATATCAATGATCTGATTGTGGTTGTGGGAGGAGAATGGGACAAAATCGCACCAGTAATAGGAAGAAAAGACAACGGGGGCAGAATCCATTTTACGATAGGAAATGGCGCTGCCAATGGACGTAGATAAGCACCAATAGGTACATGGGCTTTCCCCAGATAAGACACATGGAAACCCACTCCACAACCAATGGGCTGAGTGTTTCATTTTCTGTTTCTTTCATGTATTTACAACGGATGATGACTTCACTGTAACATTGAACTGATGGCGATGAGAATTCCTTTTCCCTCTATTTCGTTGTATATATAGATTCATTGTACATCGTTATTCGGTTATGCTGACGAAGGATGTCCGGCCCTAAATCCCAAATGCCGTCTTGGCCCTGTCGAGGTACGCCAACCGATCGCTGCTGGCCTCCACGCCGACACACGACATGTAGGCTTGGAAACCCTGGTCGACATCACTGGCCAACTGTGACATGACGTCGCTCCCGCACTGCGTCTTGAGGAACCAGGCGCCGCTGCCAAAGTTGTACTTGTCCACCGTGACTAGGTCACGTATGCGGTTCAGCTCCTCGTCTGCAAGGCCGTCGACCGAGGAGACATCGGCAACGGACGCGCTTGTAGCCTTGATGGACTTGGCGTACATGAGGTTGTAGTTTGCCATCTGCATGTTGGCCGTGCCTTGCCCGGGGCGTCCGGGGTACTGGTTGGACTTGTAGGCAAAGTTGTCGGATTCGAACGCCATGAGAGAAATGACGGCTGCCTTTTGGTTGGGGCTGTGGAGCCCATACTTGGCAAAGCTCTGGAAGATGTGCGGCGCTGCCTGTTTGGCTGTGCGGCATTCCGTGTTGTCGGCGGTGCAGCTCGATGACGCCGGGGCGATCTGCTGGATGATGCTGGCTCCGCTGCTGTTGGCGGGAATAGCAACCGCAGCGGTCAGGCTGGCCAGCAGCGAGACCGCCATCGTGAAGGAAGGAAGGTATACCATTGTGCTAGGTATGTTGGTATGAGAATTGAACGAATGAATGTAATGCTGGCTGAATTGGTATCGAGGATGCTCAAAATTGATGCTGTAAAACGTGGAGGACAGTCGCTATTATGCTCGAAGGAAAGTGGGAAGCGTGCTATTTCACCAAACCAGTGGTATGCAGTGCTACTACTGATAATTGACAGAGGAAATCGTTGGCATTTTAAACTCTTGCCCATCTCACCGATGTATCCGCATCCGGGGAGTGACGATGCCGTTTGATCCGTCATTTGCGAATCCGACATTCACTGTACATGGGGTTCGGTTCTTCCCATGATTGAAAGCCAACCATTGACAGCGACGAAGGGGCTCATCGTGACGTTTCAGTGGACTTCAATGCTTAGACCCTTGCACGTTGAAACACGAACAGAACCCGAACACGGGCACCTGTTGGCCCAATCGTAGGTTTGTATTCCTAGGAAGCCCCTGCAACGTCAGACTGCGTGGCGTCAATGATCAAACAGGCATTGACAGTCACGGTCGGCATTGGCTCTATGTTTCTAGGTCCCCTGGTTTCGAAACTTGAAAATCTACGCATCACTCGGGTTTACTAGACCTTGACAAACGGGGGGTTTCGTTTTGTCTCACAATGCAGCACCGCCCCTTTGGCTCGGCCACGGCAGTGGCTCAGGTCCTGGCTCTAGAGTGAACCACGACTCCACTGGCCCCCTGAGTTCTACCTGTAGCCGATTTTCGGGTTTTTTGGGGAGGAGCCTGTCAGCCAATGATTCCTATTCTCCAGTACTCGGTATGGAGTACCGAGTGTGCGGAGTAGGCCGCACCATGGAAGCCCAGGAAGTGCCCGTCAAATGCGACACGACTCACATACCCGGGAACAGATACAATAAAACCGGCAAACATGGTCTGGAGACGAACAACTCGTTCGGACTAGAGAACGTAGAGCGTATCAAGCCTATACGACTACTTCATGGTCTTGCTCCCAACTGTTGACAGTACAATACAGAACGGACAACTACTCGTAGACATTGACATGGAACAAGCCACTCGTAGTGCTTACTCTCATTTCTCTCCCCCCAGCCTCATCTGAACGATCTACGATGTATTGCTCGTTTGGTACGAGCGCCCTGTATCCAAAGATGACAAGGAGGCATATTGAGCGAGGAGTTGTACCACGTACTCGTAGACGCTCTCGTACAACAATACTAATACAACAAGCGATCAACACAAAGGAATAACAAAGAAATAGAATGGATCATTAACTCCATGTCGTTATCTAAATACGGAGTATCCGTTCATTTAACGTCAGTCTATTCTCTTAGGCTATTTTGTGACATGAGCTTAAACCTGAGGCTAACTTTGATGATCATCAATTTTGCCCGCTTCCCGATCCCCAATTGGCAATTTTACAAGCTCATCCGCTAACACCAGGTATTTGTCAAGCGAAGCACGAGGGTAGATCGACATCGTGTATTGCAATCATGTGATGCTAATTCTAAGAGTGAGCGGGAATATACTCTTCCTTATTCCCTCTCCTGAAGGACTCCGTTCGTGAACTCTTGTTCCTCCCACTCTGTAAACGACCGCGCACCACGCACCGATTCTCTGATATCAAGTGCGAATCTAATGGTGTTTTTTCGAAGACAGGGAACGTTCAAATTGCTCAAAGGACAGCATTCACGTGGATCCCGGAGGGTTATTCGTCCGCAACAACACCCTCTCGTCTCGCATTGCTCCGTACTCCGTAGGCCGTACGAGAACAGCAACCCCCATGCAGCACTTGCATGCACTTGGGCCTTGGCAGCTTGGCGACTGGACAGCGCTTCAGCCCGCGTATCTCCAGCAAGTGCTCCGCATTGAGGACATAAATACGAGTTGATGACGGGCTCCTCGGATCCCGCGTTCCACCTTAATATGCCAAAAGAACCTAAAATATGGAGAGTGGCACGACTGCTATAAAGTCATGCCTCGGAACCTACAACTATTACGATGTTGCAATCGACTATCAGTCCATGCCGACATACTCCGCTCAACCTTCCAGGGAGACCTCTTACCCGCGAATGTGTTATGACTGAAAATAATAACTACTAACATGTAAATAAAGCACCCGTATGCTCCAAGTAACAATATATTACATGAGAAGCCCCGAAGAGCGTTGCAAAAGAATGGTGCTTCCAGCACAGATGGACGATACACACGACCTTTCGATTAACAACTTGCTTAAGAAGCAACCAGCGAAATAAAAACCTCACCCATCATGCCTTTAACTGAAACTTATCATACATGACTTATCGTACATGGTCCGAGTATGCCCCTCTCCGGTGTTTATGATGAGTGGGCTAAGATACCAGTCGTAGCACCGATTCCACACATGTCAGACTGTGCCTTGAGCGTGTATGGTGGGTGGCGTTCTTGGCAACCATTCAGATGCACTGGGACGGCATACAATATTGCATGAGTTCTCCAGAGCTCACTTTAGTATGCTTCTCTAGAGCATGTAGTCACTATTTAGCGGGCGAGCTGAGCCTGTTATACAAGCGGAAGAACATTACAACACCGCGGCGATACCAGGTTTTGCGATACACACAACGCATCTTCCTAATCAATCGGAACCTTCATCGCTACAAAATACGTGCATACATCAATGTATCTACCCCTCTTGAAGGCAAGGGAACCTGGGCCCTCCGCGTACGGAGAGTGAAAATTACATGATCGTTTCCACACACATATTCGAATCCCGGCCACCGATGGTGCAACCCCCCCTCACGCCCCCTCTCGAGTGGCACAAAGACCACCCATGTAGCCCCGAAAAATTGGCTCGTGGGGAACTGGTGAGCTACTTTTATTTTTATCAGATTGATAAAGATAACCTTATGTAGCCGTTAGTGATTTTTCAGTTATAGTGCATCTACGTGTATGCCGACCTTCTCCATTGAGCAAAGGCAACAAAGGACCCTTGTCGAGTTCAATATTCGTGACGTCAAACGTTAGGGTTTCTTTATTAAAACGCTCTTTCCTCATCAGTCCCCTCCCGTCTTTATTATACTGCTTTATCCCCTCCTCTGTCTTGGCCCCCTGCCTATCAATCTTATCACTATCGTCATATCCCTTCACACCATGGCTCAGCCAAACCTTACCCTCAACGACCTTGCCGACAAGGTCTCGGACCTCACACGTCAATTTAGCAAGGTCCTCGGCGACGGTGGCATCCAGCAGCCTACTCTTGGACCAGATAGTATTGTCAACTATGCCGACCTCACGGGGGAGATTCTTGTCCTCCGACAACATCTTATTGACTCTATAAACGATCTATCGGTGATTGTCCAGGGTCCGAGTGAAAGCATAGTCAACTATTGCCACAATGTAATTCGCCCATTTTCCCTTCCCTTTTGTCTTAGAAGAAGACTCATCAATACCCTCTCTGCGGAAAATTATTTACGAGACTTCCCAATGCTGACCCATCTCCGCCAAGGTTATGCCCGATCAAGCCTGTTTGAGCATTTTGAACCACTTCCACTTTTGGTTTGCCGTGCCCTTGGATGGATCTGCCTCATACGAGGACATTTCCAAGAATATAAAGCTTCCTCTCGAGGTCGTTCGCCGAGTTCTAGAGCACGCCGTGACGTTGCGCTTGTTTGCCAAGGCAGGACCCAAGAGTGTCAAGCACACCAGTCGCTCGGCGGCGATGGCCAAGACACCTGGCGTTCGGGCCGCAGTGACGACACTTCTGGAAGAAGTCGGACCGCCCATGACTATCATGAATGAGGCGCTGCGTCTCCATGCCTATGATAAACAGGAACTTTCAACCGATATGGACGTTACGGCCTTCTCCCTGCTCCACAGCGGCAACCTTTTCGGCGGAAAGAAGTACTCCAGTCCTTGGGACTTTATCGAGAATGAAGGTGAGGGTGATCGCAAGGGCTGGAGACAGAGAAGCTTTGTCGAGTTCATGAGTCACATCAAAGATGTTTTCCATTTCGAGGATGTCGTCCATGGAATGTATGACTGGCAGGGCGCAGGCGAGATCAAGGTGGTTGATGTAAGTCCAAGGGCCCACTGTCCCATTTCTAGTCTCAACAAAACTAACAACGGTATTAATAGCTTGGTGGCTCCGGTGGGCACGACAGTGTTGCTCTGGCGAAGAAATTCCCCAATCTAAACATAACTGTACAAGACCTCCCCGAGGCTCGTCCGGCTTTCGATGGCAATACGCCCGCCGAGCTCAGGTCGCGTGTCTCTTTCATGGCCCACAACTTCTTCGAACCCCAGCCAGTCCAGGCTGATATCTACCTGATCAAACTGATCCTCCACGACTGGCCCGATGCCGAGTGCGTCAAGATCCTCCAGGCTCTGATTCCCGGCATGCGAAAAGGCGCCAAGATCCTATTCGTCGACTACGTCGGCAAACAGGAGACCCCCGATGACCTCCCTCTCTCCATTCAACAAATGGGTACGTCGACCGACTTGAGGATGTTGGCCATGTTCAACACGGAAGAGAGGCTGGTAAAGACATGGACTGGTCTTTTCAAGGCCGTCGATGACCGTCTTGCCATTACGAGGGTTGATACAAACCCACTAGGATTTTACGTTGTAATTGAAGCCGAATGGCAAGAGTGATTTGAAGGCCCGGCGTAGAGGTCATAACCACGCCGGTGATGATTTGATCTTCCATTGTGTGGAGGGATGAAAAATCTCCACCAGTTTCAATACACATTTCCGCTAGCTATCAAAAGTACCGTGTGATTCATATGCACATGGAATATATGTGCATTGTATGTAGCGTCCCAGTAATTACAGGGATGCAATTAACCTTCCCGCCTTCGTCGTGATTTGCACGAGCTTGTATCCACCAAGTCCACCTACTCTTTCGTGATCCACTTCTCCTTCCAACCAGGGTAAAAGGGCGTCTCATCCAAGGTCCGTGGTTCCCATCCAGGTTCCACAAGCCCTCGAGAAACCTGGTATTTCTCGTATTCTCGCAGAGCAGGCTTCGCAATGTGTTCAACGTGCCATGTTCCTTTGTATTCCATCAGGTTACTCTTGCCTTCATTCAAAACCTTCAGCAGTAGAGATGGCACGTATGGTTCGTCGCGGAACTCCGTAAGCGGGGTGAATAAGGCGCGAAAGTTGAACACGACGGCACCAGAAAGTGGCAGGCGTCGAAGTGTTTGCCAGTCAACGCGCAGATTGATGTCTTCTGCGCGAAGGCTTTCATTCTGGTTGTTCCTATGGGCAAAGTCAGGATGCTCCGCAGGGAGAAACAGGGGTTGTCCCACTTCAAGGCCCCAAGAGCCCCGTTGGATTGGCTGAGAGGTCTGCATCTTGGTCAAGAACCTGCAAGAATAGTGTATTAGCACAAAGCACCCCGTAGTATTTGGAGCAAGAAGGGGAATATGCCTTACCGATCTAGGCTAAAAGCGAGCTTCTCCTTGAAATCAGGTACCGGGGTGTGGATTGAAGCCATATCAAGTCCAATCTTGTGTCCTAGATGCCATCCTACAGACGAGCAAACAACACCTGCCCTGAAAGCATAACGACCAGTCTTCTCATCTCTAAGAACAATAGCAAAGTCTTCGGCCACATTGTTGAGAAGTACATGTAACGGTTCGCACTTTGTCAAATCATGCGTGGTGCCCAGAATATTGTTGACTAGTATCCTTTTGTCGTTCACCTGGAATATGTGAGGGTAACGTGCGCATAGAAATTGAAGAACCATTTCCATGAGCTCTTTGCAGGCGAGCTCGGACCCAGGAAGAGCCCTCAAGACATCTTGACCGTGTTTCGCGTACAGCTCCTGGCGTTGTTGTATCCGTTGACGGTAGGTGCTTTCCAACTCGAGCCAATAGTCTGTATCAAGTTTATAATACGCTGAAGAAAAGCAAAGTGTGATGGAATTCGTCAGAGCTGATTCAAATTTGTAGCATACAAGTGTAGAATGCAGCTTACCCATTGTTTGGTGGTAGTTCCATCGAAATGGCCTATATGGCCGCGGGAAAGCATTATCAAGTCTAAAGCCAGCTACCGGCGTGGGTAGTGGTACGCCCGACAGTTTGGCATAATCAGGAAAGTCACCTAAAGACCTTACTTCGCCAACAGAAAAGCCGCTGAAAATGAATTTGGCACTGTCGGCAATCCGGTAGTCGCTATTGATCGGGAGCAATGAAGATAACAAGTCGGACGGGAGAGGAGCTTCTTTGTATGTCGGTGACAACTCCCGAAGAATAGAGCGTTGGGACGTGGGCAGGACGTTGATGTACTCTGCAGGCGACGAATTCTTGCGAACCGTCGGCCTCTTGGGCACATTCAGTAGGCTGCGGGACCTGCTACTTATCAAGTGATACAGCAGATATGCACAGCTGGCGACGGACAATGCACCGGCGAGAAATAAAAGATCCATGATAACGGAAGGGCATGGGGATACAGAACGTAAGATGCAGGTTGATTGACAAAATAGAATAGAGCAATTTGGGCTTATTTGCGAGGATATGTTTCTTAAGTATTATACTAAAGTAGCACTGTTCGTTATTGTTGTCACACTTGTGGATGGTTTATTGTTGTCGGATTCATTGACGTGAGACTACATAGCAGATGCAAAGGTGACGTTCTTGGAGTTACATGTGCCGACTAAGATTACCCAACAAGGAAATACCTAACGATAGTGTGAGAGGCAAGCAGAGCATCTGTTTCTTGATTATTGGGTGATTCTACCCGACGTCTATGATAAGATTAGTGCCATGAAGGGGCATGGGAGATAAGAATGCATACACGGCTCCAGATGTATGGGGGCGTTATCAAGCGACGAACCAAACTATATTCATGTGAAGTGAAAGCCATACGGGGTTACTTCGTACTAAAATGATCTTGATCCCCCCCAGAGTATTCAAAAACGGATCATGAAGGTCCCAGGCCTATCACACCTCATATCTATCCGACTCGTGAGACACCGGCGTATAGGTGAAATAGCCGAATGTGGCTGGTTTGGCCAAGCCATTCAAATCAGAGCAAGCGACACCGATAAAGGACCCTGTAAAGCTTCCATGTTGCTGGTGACCCCCGCACTCGTCCGACACAATAGATGCGTCCAACACAGGTCCGATCTCTTTGAGATCATCCCCCAGGCTGTAGTAAAACTGCAGGTCTCGTCCCCGCACCGTAACGGCTAGTCTGACTATGCCTTGATTGGGGATCTGGACGGTGTAAGCGGACGTGTCGCTCAGTGCACTCACTGGGTAAGACACTTCCGAGTTCATCAAGAGAAGCTCTCGTTGACCATCGGAATGTGCCGTCACCGTCAGATAGAAGAAATTGTAGCGACTATAGTACACTGTCAAACCGGCAAACTGACGCTCGTCCTCGGGCGCGAATTCGATGGATGTCTCGGCATCAAAGGAAAAGTGCGTCTGTCGCCTTGCCACGAGGGCCTGTTCAAACCACGACCCAATTGATTCCCTGCCATACAGCATAAGCTTCCCATCTGTGGTAGAGAAGATGCGCTCAGGCTCCGGTGTCCGAAGCCATTGGAAATCCTTGTGAAGGCCATTTTCGAACGCATAATGTTTTTTGCCCCAATACCGTTGATCGTCGAAAGTACCAGGAACTTCGATGTGCAGGGATGGAACGGGGCCATTTTTGACGTAGAGCCAGTCGTCGTCTCCCCAATATGCTTCCTGTATGGACGTTTCCCTCCCAAGGACACAACGCCTGACCTGACCAATAGGGCGGCCCATGAGATGTACGACGTACGTCCTGCCTTCAGGTGTCTCCACGATGTCACCGTGGCCAGCCCTCTGAATCGCTGCCAGTGGCGTGTCCTTGGAGGTGATAACATACTTTTGAGGGTGGAGTTTATATGGGCCCCATTTGTCGCGGGAACGAGCCAGGGTACAGGCATGGTCATACCCGGTGCCACCTTCGGCCGTGAGGAGGTAGTACCACCCGTTGCGCTTGTAAAGGTGCGGCCCCTCAACAAGCTTGAGGTCTGTTCCCTGGAAGACGTTCTTGCGGGGTCCAACGAGCTTTCCAGAATTGGCGTCGAATTCTTGTAGAACAATGCCCGCAAAGGTGAGTGGTCGGCGGCGATGATCCCACATCATGTTCACGAACCATTTGCGGCCATCGTCGTCGTGGAAGAGGGACGGGTCGAATCCAGATGAGTTTGCATATACTGGATCCGACCATGGACCTTCAATGGCAGAGGCATGGATTATGTAGTTGTGTGTGTCCTTGAAAGAACCATCTTTGCGCTTGACGTCTGTGTAAACAAGCCAGAACCTGTCACCATCGTGGGACAAGCATGGAGCCCAGATGCCGCAGCTATCCGGGTCGCCTCGCAGATCAGCCTGACTCCTTCTAGTCAAAGGCCGAATGACGAGCTCCCAATTGGCAAGGTCTCGAGAGTGATGAATCTGCACCCCAGGCCACCATTCAAAGGTCGATGTAGCGATGTAGTAGTCGTCACCCACCCTAACAATGGAGGGGTCGGCGTTGAAACCGGGGAGAATTGGGTTGCGAATAGTAGGCATGGCTATTTCTTCCGAAAAGAGAGAAAGGGCAATTGATAGACAGGGTTCGAAACGGAACCTCAAGCTATATATCGATACAATCTTAGGCTACCTGTAGTTTATGCGAATATGTGTGAGGCTGTAGACTTCAATCCGCATCCCTCTTCGAGTAATGTCCGTCAATTTAACCGGAGGGCACAATATCGTCAGGTTGGCAGGATCTTCTGATCTTCACCCGCACGCGGCACGAGCTTCGTTTAGTTTGCGGAGTCGCCAATCCCCGCGTTAGGATGGGGCCGTGATTGGGGTCACCGGCGTATTGTTACCCGACAGAGCCAAGTATTCATCCTTCCGCCAAGAAAGTACATTCTTGCAATTGTTCCACGTCTAATATTTATCCTCGGCGCAGTGTCAATGATGTGCACCAGTAGGCAGTGATATCTACATGATAATTGAGCGCACACTTAGTCTGTGCTTGGTAGACCCATTCCAACTAGTATAGAACGCTCATCCACATTTCGATGGGCATAGCTCAAGACTCCAATAGCACCAGGCTCCATCATCATTGGAAAGTCGAAGTCCATGGGGAACTTCAGCCACCTCTTAACAAATGCGCGAAGTATGTGCCCATGTGCAACCTTGAAGAACCCGTCGCTTATTAGCATTTGACCTTTCATATAAGTAGCAGTAAAACAACAAGCCAACCAGTAAATGCATATGCCATACGTACCAGGAGAATATCCGGCGCAGCGCCGCCATTCACAAATGGTTTTTGGATGTCTGCGATCTTGCCTATCAGGCGGTCCAATCGCTCTTGGACCTGTTCGGGAGTCCTACATAGGTGTCAATTGTTGCTCATGTAACCATATTGTTTGAGCGCCTCAACGGTCGGGCAACACGCCACTTACTCGCCATTTTCACATCCCTGAACCCAGATGTTCCACTTATCCTTGCCTTGCTCCGCCCGCTTTTTGTTGATGTCGCTGGGGGTAATTCCTTCATAGGAGCCGTAATCCCACTCGGTAATGTCAGTGGTAATGGAAATCTTGTTTTCTCCGTCCAGCGCAGCTTTTCCCTCGTCACCTAGGAGGAGATGGAGCGTCTTAGTCGCTCTGTTCCTCGGACTGCAGAATACGTGGTTGAGCTTGGCGGGATCAATCAATTTCCCTGGTCCGACAAGCATCCTGCCAGTTCCACGCGATTGTCGCTCCCCATTTTCGGTGAGCTCTATCTCCGCATTGCCAGTGCACTGGCCAGTTTTGGTCCAAGCCGTTTCACCTGTTCACTCACGTCGCATTAGAAGCGATGTCGATACATTGCATCCATAGAATGCCCTTACCATGGCGCGCGATGAACACGCGGGGGGTGGTCGCATTTGCGTCCGACATGGCGATCAACAGATTGCCGAGTGCGTGCGGGTGATAGTCTTCCAGCTGCTCTTCCAGGGTCGGGGCTTTACTTGCGGAGGTCGGAGAACGAGGGCCTAGGACACTTGAATCAAATAAGAATGCTTCATCAACAGGTAGAATATTCACGCGTCTGGTGGTTTGCGTGGCGCTGTGCGTAAAACAGCGGGCTTTCCCCGCTTCCACTTTTCAATATGCCGCACGCGGCGTTTCTAAATGTGGACTAACAACTAACACGACAACGATGCAAACAGCTTCTCCGTGATAACATCATCCAATACCACGATAAAAGGCAGATTCCCTCCTATTATACTCCCAATTCAGGATTGAATACTTGTACCAAGCTGAGAGAGCATGAAGGCATTTTCACATTCATACATATGTCAATATATATGTATACACGAATGCATGTGTTCAGTCGCAGGGGATCAGCAGTGTCGTACCTGGCGTTACCCTATAGACCATGAACAACGGCATGGAATCTTAGATACATGTAGACTGCATCATTGAGGCTCATGGCTAGAGTACAATGGGCAAATACGCCTAAACATGGGGATGTTGAGCAAGTGATCTAATTGAATTACGAAATTGCCATCCAATCGACGATGGTATACGTTCGGCGCTGTATATGATTTTTATATCTTTGTTCAAACATCAAATGCTAGACTTGATTAAAGCAATTGGATCCGGGCTTCTTTTCCCCAGACAATCCTCCAGATCACGCACCATTTTGGCAGCCGCAGACCAGTTGAAATAAGGCTCGATTAATATTACCAGTCACTACGGAGTACTCGTAGTGGTGAATAGAGTGATGAAGCATGTTGAATAAGGCGAGCCGCAGATCGGGCCCTCGTTCTGAACCCGCAATTCTCCACATCGCGTAGCGGAGATAGATTCAGGGCGTTTGTTTCATGTATCCAAGGTCCGTTTTACTTCACAGCAAAATCTCCAATGGTCGCACAGAGTCGATTTGTTTCTGTTGCTTGACTTGACTGGAATTCGGGCTGGAATACAACACCAGGAAGATATTACTTTGCGAGCTGTTTTTTAAGAAGTGGTATCATTGAGAGGTCGTATTAGTCCAAGGTCTCATGAAAACGACGCGTCGTGTTTTCCGCTTCATCCGGCGGATGAGAATCCTTCAATGGCCAAGATAGATGGGTAATACGGAGCGCCAGCCTTGCCCACAGGCCATTCAGCATTTGGAACTCTACCAAATGTAGAAGGTAGTCATAAGTCGGCGCTGTTTGAGCATATGAAGGGATTCGGTTGTAGCCACGTCCAACGTCCCCCCAAGAGGTTTGGGAGTAAGGCAGCCTCTCTATGAATTGTTAGTACCGGGCGCAGCAGATGCGTACTCGGTGAAATACGACAAGAGATGCAACATTGACATTGGATGAACTCTTCGCGATAAAGGTGCTTCCAACGTCAGCTAGAAGTGATCCATTTCCTATTACGGCCGTGTTGGGATTCCCATGGCTGATTCTGCGTATTAGTCCACGTGGGAGACGATATTGGTACCTGCCCCTTATGGTAGTCAGTGTAAAAAGGTAGCAAGTCTAGACTCTGTGACTTACATGCGACGAATCCTCATCTCATGTTGAAGGAGCGCTGATTGAATGAGATTGAGTTGGACTCCTTCGTGTTCTTCGGCCATAATTCTTCTGCTTTTCGTTTCAGACGGCTTGCCTTGGTAATGTATACCTTTTCTTTTTCTCAGCGCTTGTATTTGTATTTGTCGCATATATAAGTGAAGATGATCGCCCTCCAAACTTGCGCTTTTGGCATTGCAACGAGGGCACCGTCAAAGCAAAGGCACTTTCTAGCATTCTCATCACGCTCCTTAGCCGTTTATTACCAACCCAATACGCTCTTTCATATCTGTTTTTGCGTTTGCATTCATTGAATACATTCAACTTCTACAATAACACATTATAGAACATTGCTCCAATCCTTTCCAACTTGTCAACATGCATTTTGTTCAGCTCTTTGTGGCGGCGGCCCTTCTCGCCCCCGGGATCTACGCAGACGACGTTCCCAAGCGAGGGCTAGCTGCAAACGACGACATCCCGATCGGGAGCTTCTTTGGTGATTACAACGGCTTCGCCTCTCAGGTGAACTGGCAATACAATTGGGACAGCACCACTGCTCAGAAGCAGGAGTTTGCGGAATTTGTTCCCATGCTCTGGGGTACCCAGGATTATCACACGAGCCATTGGACCGATGATGCCTGGAACTGGATCCTCAACGAAGGTTCTACCCACCTGCTGGGGTTCAACGAGCCTGACATCGCTTCGCAAGCCAACCTCTCCCCAGAGGACGCTGCCGCTGCCTGGCGCACATACATGGAGCCATTCGCTGAGAATGCCGAATTGGGAGCTCCCGCTGTTTCAAACGCTGGATACGAGTGGCTCAGCAACTTTTTGACGGCTTGCGGTGACTGCAACATCGACTTTATCCCTGTCCATTGGTACAACGGAGCTGGATATGATGATGACTTCCAAAACTGGGTCAACAGCATCTGTGAACTTGGAGGACGCCCGGTTTGGGTCACTGAAGTACGTGGCTCATTTTACATCCCATAACTTTTGTAACAGTACACTGCTAACAGTTACCCAGTTCCAAGTTACTGGAACCATCGACGACCAAAGCGCCTTCTTCCAGACCGCCCTCCCTTTCCTGGACAACAGTGACTGCGTGGCCCGGTATTCCTACTTCGGGACGGCGGACAACTCCAAGGTGCTAGTTGAAGGCGATGGTCCGGACCTCTCTGCTCTGGGTATCCAGTATACCTTCAGCCCTTATGGATTTGGGGATGGACCAGTTTAGACGATCTTTCGGCCATTTGTGTTATCAGGCGGTGTGTATAGAGCCATTACAGAAAATAACACCATTTTTGAACTTCTCTCCCGATAATTTATATCAGTTCAATACTGGGTAAAACTAGTATCTCGTTGTATCATCCCAGGGCCCCCATCTTTATCAAGTCCCTTGTGACCTTACCAAATAAGGGCTGGTACATACGCAAAACAGCCTGGGTACCAGGCCACCTTTCACTACACCACGACAGGAGAATCAGACACGACCCTGAGACCTCGATGAAAGCCGCCCAATCCAGATCCTCGGTCTGGTCGTCTGACCAATCCTCGGTATGGCACATCTGTCTCAATGTTCGTACATGCCCATCGAGTTGGAGGAGCGCGTAGGCTAATAGCGTGCTTGATGCGATATGTATATAATGGGCGCTCATAAAGGTCATGGGATATGCGCCCAGAGCGGAACGCTGTGGAGCTCGGAGCACCTTTTCATACGTACGAATCAGACGTATCGCTGAGTAAAAGGGATCAGACGCAACTGTTGAATATTCACTGTCGTTTGTGCATTTGCCGTCTGTTTTTGAAATATTGGCAGGCGGACTCTCGTTCTGTCCGCTCTGTTGGATGCCGGGGCTTGCCTTCTCGGTGCTCGCCGAAGAAAAAACAGTCTTCCCGTTGTTTCTCAGCGCTTTGAGTAGTAACGGCTGGAATAAGAAACATATAGTGGCATCATACCCAACGTCGCATGTTACGGTGGCGACCCCTTCTAGATCGTTGCTCACAGCTAATTCACGACGCCAGGCGTATAATGTCGTGTACCTTTCTTGATACCAGTCTAGACCAAAAGTGGGAGTTGATGCTGGTAAATACAAGGAACGAAATATCTCAGAACGGAGATAAACCAGGCGATAGTGATGGGCAATACTCATAACTTGTAGTGTTGGTTGGTCTACGCCCCTCGCAGAAGCCGTGGTTGGAAATTGGCCGGATCCCATATGGCCATGCAAAGAGCTGGGATATTCAGTTGTGATAATTGACTCTGGTAGGTCGCTTCCGCGGCCAAATAGTTGGCCAACGATACGTTCAATTGCATAGAGGCCCCAAAACGTTGAACGTCGAAGTTGTTGCCGTGACTGCGTGTCGCAGATAGAGCCAAAGTCATACCCATCTATACCACCCGCATTTGGTGACGTGGGGGAATCTTCGCTTTCGGAATGGTAGCCCAGCTCAATAGCTAGACGGCAGGCATAGTCAAGAAGTTTCCATATGTCGCCCTTGCGCGGATGGAACAAGCAAAAAACGATCAATAACAGGAGAGCCTGTAGAGATGCCGGGGTTGCTTCCGATGTGACATCCTCAACACAAGAAATTGCGTCGGCATAGTATGTCAGGCATTCCGCTGATCTCTGTGGGTAGTACCTGGCTTGACATGCGCATGATATTGCGCACATCATGGTAACTCGAAAAAAGCGATGAGCCTGAGAGCCACTCAAGCGATGAGGAGAGAATCCGGGTTGATTTCTCATGGAAAAATATGTTTCCAAGTCAAAACCTGTCTCCCCTTCATCGACAAACCCGTATAATGTGTTTATGGACACAAAATACAAACGGATAAGGACTTGGATGCTCTCCTCGGTAGCGCTCCATGTAGTATGAGCTTGAGGGGCGTCGTCTTCTTTCAATTCGTCATCAATGCCGCTTTCAGGGTCCTTGTCAATGTCTTCTAGTGACAATAGCCCCTTCACACAGGCATTTTGAAGTACCTCTGCAGCCAGGGAAAAGACGGAGGAAGAACCCCAGTGTCTAGATTTACCCGCTGTTGGCGTCGACGGAATGAGAACATCAAAATACTGGGGCTGAGTCTCAGAAACATCAGAGCCCAATAGAGCAATAATAATAGGCTTGTCTCTGACTGTGTTGGTGTTTTTTGGATCAGAAGAAACTGTAGATCGGCTTTCGGCAGAACCATTTTTAATAGATTCCAGGTGCTCGATCCTGGTTAAGAGCGAATCGATGTATCTTCAGACCATTCAGAATGTTAGTAGATGACAGTGCAGACTGTGCATGCATTTCGTCGTCGAAGAGTTGTAGCTGACTTACGCCCTTGGCAATGTTTGTTGTAGGGCGTGGTCGTAGAATGTACATTCTGCGCCGACCTTCTCACACACACGGCATTTTGGAAGATTTGTATCGCATTTTCTGCGAAGGCGTCGGCACCGTTGGCATGTTGAAAGGAGTTCCTGGATAGTAGACCGTTGTCCCCCCAAAGACGAGGTATTTGGCGAAGACATGTCGGATCAGGTATCAATGTCTTCTTTGACTTTGTCTAAATACGAACATGAACGGAGAGGATCAATGGTGCCAAGGGACATAGTATGATCTCCAGTTGAGGATGCCGCGATGCACTTGTTAATCCGGGATAAGCGGACAACCCCGCCAAACATGAGCGCCAGGATAACGCGACAGTTGCCCTTTGTTATCTGTACGTATCTTTCATCGGGCAACTGCCGGTATTTAACGGAAACACTGTTGCAGACATGCCATGGCGAGTTATGGCCAAGAGATATCACTATGTATTTTTATACCCCATCTGGCTTATACCAAAGCACGGCGAATTCCCGGTCGCTTCTTGTTTCCTCTTACTTTCACTTCTCGTTTCTTCTCGCTTGTAAGCGACATGTACCCAGAAACACCTTCTAGGAGGAAAAGCCATTTTCTTAAAAATTCTTTATCATATTGAAGTAGATGAATGCGTAGTCAGAAGAAAAAGTTCCATTTGTGAAGTAGGGTGAATAAATAAAGCCTTGATACATCGCTCATAGTTCTAAACATCCCAATCGACATAGCTCATCCCACAAATCCATTCAATAACTGGCTCGTATAGAATGAGCTTCGCATTCTTTCCACCCATGGCGCCGCTAAGTGCCACCCAATTGAGGACTTCATGGCCACCGTGGCCAGCCTCCTCTTCAACCTCTTCGTATGTCAGCGATTTCAGCCACTGGGTATCGCCACCGCAGATTTTGTCCATGAACTTCTGATCCCATTCAGCATTCACCAGCGGGTGCTTCGAGTTGAGAGGATACTCGTTCTTAGCAGCCATTTCCACCTCGTATTCGTCGAACTTTACGAATAGGTCAGGCACTCTTTCCAACACACTTTTCCCAACAGTTTGGTACTCCTTCATAATCTTTAGGAATTCATCCTGAGGGGGGTCGCCAGCCTGGGCGGGGTTCCAGTAAGGAGGCCAGTGCGACAGACCACCCGTGCATAGAAACGCGACACGCATGTCCCCCGGAAGACTCTCAACAGCTGCACGGCAGGCCTCGCCCAGAGCGTATGCCCGGCTGTACTTCATCAGAGGAGGTGTGAAAACGTTGAGAAAAACTGGCACAATGGCCACGTTGGGAAGGTCGGCTTCCATGAGTACCCAGGGCATGATGAGGTTGTTACCATACTCGACAGGACCTGTCCGAGAAACATCGAAGCCTTGGTCAACAAGAGATTTGATCAAGAGCTCGGCAGTTTCAGGACTCCCCGGAAAGTAGGTCTTCTCTTTGATATGAAGGGGTTCCATCCACTGATCGGCGGGACCGACGTGCTGGTCGGCAATTGAGACAGCAATTGTGGGCATGTGGTTTCTATAGAAATTCTCGAAATGGTCATCAAGAAATGCGAAAATGACATCCGGCTTCGCAGCTTTGAGTGTTTTTCCTAGTTCGCGACTAGCAGCCTCGGTGCGCTCTCGGGCGTCGGCCTTGGCTGTCTCAGGGAAGCCAATGGCGCCTGTACATATTGTCAGTAATTGCTACTTTGGGAGTCATGGAAATCCCGGGGAACGTTATCGTTACCTGGGGCATGCGACATGCCAACACCAGCGACAATCCGGCCCATGGTGAAGGAGAATAAGCCGATGTCTAAAAAACGGGGTTGATTGAATGAACGACAAACGTAGAATATAAATATACTAGATATAAGAAAAAGCGTTGAATACCATTTCCTAAGAAACACGGTTCCTGGCGAGTTTCTACAAGTCAACTTATAACCAAAGACATCCGCCATTACCCTTACGTCTGATATTCCCCACTAACCCCCGCCTCAAGAAGCGGACATGTCCGTAGATTAACGTGGTCGCTTGATCAACTACATCACCAAGAATAACAACAAGAAACGCAGACTGAAGAGTTGTTCTCGAAAAAGTATTCTATAACGACACTGCGGCACTTTGATACTCTTCTACTAAACACTGCGTACTGTTGTTTATGGGTCACGCCATTGCCTGAGATCGATTGCGTAAGAGGTTCCAACCCCGCCCGCAAATACATAATCACCCATTAGTACATATTCAAACGTCCCGCCAGGTTGCACTTGCTTTCTTTCGTTCTTTTTCTTGGTAGTAGCTTTCAAATTACAAGAAATGGTGAACCCAAGCAAGAAGATCCTGGTTTTTGGGGCCACTGGAGTCATCGGCAAAGTGTTGACCAATGCTTTAATCAACGCCGGTGGTGCCTTTGACAAGATTGGAGTTTTCACTTCGCCGAAGACAGCGACAGAAAAGTCAGACGTAATTGAGGTTCTCAAATCCCGCGGGGTTGACGTTATTGTGGGAGATGTCGACAATGATGATGATGTCTTGGAGGCATACAAAGGTACGTCTGAGGACGCATTGCACTGCGCGGACTTCAACGTTGCGGTCTGGTCAATTTGTCTAATAATCGATAGGATTTGATACTGTGGTGTCAGCTGTTGGCAGGAATGCCATCGCCAAGCAAATTGATCTTATAAGACTCGCCGAAACGTCGTCCAACATAATTCGATTCTTCCCATCCGAATACGGCACGGACATTGCCTACGACAAAACCTCGGCAGGTGAGTTGACGCATCAGCTAAAACTCAAGGTCCGAGAATTCCTGGAATCCGATGCTCCTAGACGGCTGAAGTATACATACCTGGTCACGGGCCCATTCGCAGACCTGTACGTTGGCTCCATGCCTGCGGACAAGCAAGCCGGAAGTTTTGATGTCAAAAAGAGAGAGGCAACGCTCCTTGGAGATGGAAACGGCCAGATCAGCCTCACAACGATGGCAGATGTCGGCCGGCTCCTTGTCGGAGCATTGAAGCATCCCGAATTTAGCGACAACAAGGCTCTCAAGGTGAATTCGTTTACAACAACACCGAATGCTATCCTCTCAGAGATTGAAAGACAAACCGAGAGCAAGTGGTCGGTTGACTATACCCCACTAGACAAGCTACGAGAATCCGAAGCCAAAGCATGGGAGGCAAAGAGCCCAGTTGCAACCCTTTACACTCTTAGAAGGATCTGGTCTGAGGGAAGAACTTTGTATAAAACCAGAGACAACGAATACATTGGGGTAGAGAAAACGGATACCCTAGAGATGGTGGTTCAGGAGGCGATCAGGGCCACTGTTCAAGCGTTCCAGAGCGGAAAGCTGTAAGTGGATAGTGTTAGTTAGTTTTATCACGTTCGTTGTCTAATGTAATTGAAGGCGCCTCGTTCCACGTGTTTGCATGATGTTCTTTGTAAATTTATTTTTATGTGAGCTTCGCCTAAAAACCCGTGAAGTACAAGACAGAGAAGATGAATCATGATATGGATGACTGGAAACCATGTCTATGTATAATGTATATATCTCTATCTCTAATAAGCATGCATTCTAAGCTTTGAATTTAGACTCATCAATGGTTCCTGCGAGGAACTCTTCAACATTAGCACATATTAGCTTATGGTAGTTTGTTGTTGTATCCATGCCAATCCAGCCAGAGTGCGGCGTCACAACCAGGTTGAGGTCAAGGGCAGCGGGTCCCAACAAGACGCTCGTTTCAGGGCCTGCAGGCTCTGTTTCGAAAACATCGGTAGCGGCACCAGAAATGCCTTCATTCTGTAATGCCTCCAAAAGAGCAGGCTCGTCGACAACACCTCCGCGAGACACATTAATAAGAAGCGAGTCGTTTCGCATGGCGGATAGCTCCGAGGTGGAGATGAGCCCAACTGTCTCCGTAGTACGTGGGCAGCAGAGGACAACGACAGTGGCCTTGGAGAGTGCCGTCTCAAAAGTCTCCCGACCCTCCTTTGATGGGGAAGAAGCACCTTTGCGGTCCGTAACAACGACCTGCATGCCGAGAGCCTTGCACAACCTCTCGACCCGTTTTCCAACACCCCCATAACCCACAATGGCGACAGTCTCGTCGCGACAGCCCCTCGGCGCTTTGTCCTTGACGTAAGCCAACTTAATGAGCGATCTCTGCCGTGGCCACTCTCCAGCGAGTGTTGCGCGCATAGTCGGGAGAAAGCTGCGTCGCGTGGCAAAGTACATGGCCACAACATGCTCGGCTACAGCATCGGCGTTGCAACCAGGGCTGTTCAAGACTCGGATACCCCGCTTCTTGCACACGTCAAGATCAATCAGGTCGGAGCCAGACGCAGCCAATATAATTAGCCTGAGGTTGGGGCAGATATCGGGAGAAAGCGTATCTTCTCTAAATGGCATGGTTGTGCTGATGACAATATGCGCATCTTGAATACGTGAATGGAGCTCCTCAGTCTTTGTCCTGTCGTACTCTGTGATGGAAAATGTATGCTGCGGAGGTGCTTGGAGAGGTGGCACGGGCGTAAAAAAGGTCTCAAGAGCAACGATGTTGATGTTGTTTGGCAACGCAGGCTTAATTGTAGTAGCCATGGCTGATGCTGCGCCCTCGAATGGCCAGTATCTAATCAGGCAGTGTCGCTTTCTCCTCGGGGGCGTGCGAATGCGTGAGACAGGATACGTGTGGCCAGTGTAAATACCTGTATCCAAGATATGTAGACAGATTTTCTGGTCGGGCTGTCGTGAATGCTCAGTGCGTCGAAAAATCAACCGACATCAGTAGTATTTCCAACAATTGACAAGCTGATGGTGATTGGGCAATGCCGCGTAAACGGAAACTCCTGTTATGTTGCCCGCACTGAATTAAGAGATGGGTACAGGCGCTTTTTCGAAAAAAATGTGACTTGCGGCCATTCCCTCTCGGCCGACGGCATCCCGTAGATAAGCGCGGAGAACCGCGCGGCGGGGAGCCGGACCGCAGACGTACCAAGACGGCCCAGAATGGCAATGCGGCAGCGGGTTGATTACTATGAGCAATGCTACTTGTCAATGTCGACATATTGTGCCCCGCAAAGATATCACGTCAGTGAATAGGCGATGTTCTTGGGCGTGAACGACATGCTACTACTATTCACAAGCAGCCAACCCGAGGCGTCTTGAAATCCCCCGCCATTGTTTTCGACCTGCAAACTTCAGTCATAATCACAGGCGGCCAACGAACACCACGCGCATTGAAAGCGCCCGCTGTTACTCTCATCTCATAAACTTCGTAGATTACATTCTCATCTCCGTTTATTTAGATCGGAACAAATTTACTTCTTGGTTTGCACCTCTTCCGGGCCAAAATTCATCTCCAGCTCATCATGGCTCCAACTGCTGATCCCGCTCCCTCAGCGCTCAAGGGCGAGGTACAACATCGTTCGGGGGATCCCTCTCTTGCCTTTGTACGCGACGAAGAGACACTTGCACCTAAATTTGAGGACAAGCATGAGGAACGAAAGTTCCTAAAGCACCGCCTGGCTCTGGCTTACCGCGTCTTTGCTCATTTTGGATTCGCCGAGGGTGTTGCTGGGCACATAACATTGAGAGACCCCGTGGATCCTACAAGCTTCTGGGTGAATCCGTTCGGTAATTAAAATAGCATACATATTACTGAATGAGGACAAAGAAGACTGCTAACGGAGAAACAGGGTTGCATTTCTCCCTGATCACAGAAGACGACCTCATCCGGGTGGACCACGACGGCAAGGTGGTAGAGGGCGGAAGCAATCTACGGCTCAACTATGGTAAGTCGGATAACTCCACCGACACCCTGCACGAAGTACCATTAACAAAGGTCTCAACAGCGGCATATGCCATTCATGCCGAAATCCACAAGGCCCGGCCAGATGTTCTGTGTGCTGCCCACTGCCATAGCGTGTACGGCCGAGCCATGTGCGCTACGGGCAAAACGTTGGACATGCTGACACAGGACTTTTGCACATTCTACAATGACCATGTCCTTTACCCGTATGTTTTAGTATATGTGGTTCTTTGGGGGAGTCAAAGTCCGTTGACCAATATGTTAGGCAATTTGCTGGGCTGGTGCTCGCTACGGATGAGGGCAAGCATATTGCCAAGTCCTTGGGCAGCAAGAAAGCCGCTCTTCTAGGAAACCACGGTCTATTGACAGCTGGACCGACCATTGAGGCTACAATCGCATGGTTTGTGTTGTTGGAAAAGTGCTGCCAGGTCCAGTTGGCAGCGGACGCTTCATCTGCTGGGACGGGCAAACCTCTGGTTACAATTGGGGAAGAAGAGGCTCAAAGCACCTGGGAGGCAATCGGGTCAGGTGAAGGAGGATACTTTCAAGGGCTGCCCTTGTTCCAGGTTGCGGAGAGAGAGTTTGGTGAACGCACATATCTTGGTCGAGGATTGCGCCCAATGTGATACAAGGAATTCCCTTGACACCACTACTGGACACACTATGAAGTATAGGTATATTGGATATCCACACTCGAAATTGTTCTCTGGCACCATTTGTGAATAGGGAAAGGAAATCGAACATTGCACTCTGCACAAGGTAGCGTTCTCTAATTCGCTAGTGTGGCTGTTTGAAAGTCCAAGTCTGTGATAAAGAAATCGTCGTCAAGCATGAAAAGATTGAAATCAAAGGGGCTAAAGTCATCCCTTTGCTGTTTCCATCCAAATCGCAACTTTTCCAAGTGTGCTGGATTGGGATAGAGGAGCCTCATCAACTCAGCATCTTGGGGTGGGCCGAAAGCCTCGCCCAAGTCTTCGCGACGAAGAAATACACGCTCAAGGAGAGGTGCTAGCAATCTCTCGTACACACTTGCATACACATTTGCCTCAGACCATCCCTTTGCAGATATCGCGAGGAAGTTGCTCGTAATCAACTTTGTCATCTCAAAAATCTGTGCTGGCGCAAAACGTTCAGTGATTGCAGAAGAGGCATGTCGCAGGCAGAATAGAACGACTGTAGCTGCCTCGAGGGTGTGGTGTGCCGTAAGCCACGGCCTTTGGAAAATCCCCGAGCGAATATGATCATGATTTATCCGGACTGCCTGTGATGCGGCTTCAAAAGCAACAAGAAGGGATGTTGACGGAGGGCAGGGAATAAGTGGCGAGGGACGGTGAAGCACCATTAGACCGCGTGCCATATTGAACTCAATCATGTCATGGTCCACTAGCTTTGGGCTGTATATACGGTACCACTGACGGAGGCGGTCTTCCATTTCGACAAGCCATTCCAAAACACCAAGGTTAACGGCTATGGGCTCCCTCTGAAAATGCACATGTACCATCTCGGATAGCAGCCGGTGATAGGCAATTGAACCCAGGAACCGGTCATCGCAGGGTTGTGATGGTAGCATCGTATTGATGGCAGTGTCGGGGGTAGACAATGGTCGCTGCAAGGCAGAACATATAGAGCGATCCATACAGTATGCTGCCCAGAAAACCCGACGACGAAGATTAAGCATTTCCATGTCCATCATAGCGGATTCGGGTCCAGTCGGTTCGCGGTGAAGTCCAAGCTCTAGATAGGATCGCATAGCAGCTCCTGATAAAACCCAGACGTTGGCAGACTGAGGAACAATTGTGGCATATAGAAGAATAAGAAGTATGATCTGCATCCAACATATATCGGAAGGGACAGACGGAAGGTTGTAAAAGTGCTGCATACCCTCCTCAAACAGGGATATAGATAAAGCCATATGTCGTTCTTCTTGGCCGTTGGGAACGCAGAGTGTAACAGATATGGCTAGAATGAGATACATAATGAGGAAGTCGTAGTTGACCACCACTGGAGGATAAATGCTTCTGGAGGTCCTCAATTCCTTGTGGCAGCGGAGGATTTCAATGACGGAATCAAGTTGCTGCAACACGGTCGATGCAATCAGAAATGGAGTTTCTGAATGGACTGTGCTCAGGTACTTTCGCACCAGCCTCTGGACGATATCTTGGGGGATGCTAAGCAGCACTTTGGCGTCAACAAAGGTGCTACCGTTGGTGCTGCCTTTTGATAGTTTGGGATTGGTAGCGAGCACGGGTGCATTATGGTCACGGACCCGAGAAGCGGACGGCGTCATACCCATGCGAACCCTGGATAGAAGATCGGTGGCTCCAGGACCATGTGGGAGAGTCGCCGATGCAAATGCTATCATCGATTTACTCGATAGGATGGAAGCGCGTAGTGATTCGTGTGATAGATTCCGTCCATGGCCGCGATCTGCCGTTGGTGTTGGGACCTTACAGCGAATCTCGTCGTGATCTGTTTTCTGGGGTATCCTAGTTCGGTTTCCCAATTGTCGAGGTGGTCTATGAGAGCCTGCAGTTACCTGGGGACCAGCCGGCATCTGAAGAAGTATGTCAGATGCCTGAAGCATCTCCAGCTGTCCATCGTGCACGAGAGCAAGTTCTAATCGAGCAATCTCTGACTCTAGAAACTGTACCGAACTTCGAGGCACGGCTGACTCCGATGCGGAAGAAATTCCGATACAATTGGCATTGGCGGCGATGCATGGTGAACAAGACGGCACTTGTCGATCACACTAATTCACGCCATTCGAGCACTGTTAATATTAGCCGAACTAATGTTGGGGATGGTATTAAGCAACGCACCTTGAGCTTGCGTTTCCTACATCGTGAGCAGGATAGTATTGTGCGTTTACAGCGGGATGACATTGAATCCCGGTTAATAGAGCCTTGTAATTATCAGAGTAATGCGCGATGTTATTTCCGCTTCGGGTGGTGCTGGGGAGCCTCAGCGAGTGCAAACGCAACATGGCAGAAAAGATCCACGATGAAAGTGGCGAGGACAAGTCCGTTATGCTGCTCCGCATATGGGTATACCGTCCAGAATACCGAAAACAAATCTAGACGACATGAATAACCTGAAAGCAAGGGCCCCTTATCTTTGATGGGAGCGGGGCAATGCCGGCGACGGAGATGGCCGTGGATGTAAGGACGTACTACACTGGTTGTTAGTACAATCCAATGCAGGAAAGGATATGCGGGGTAGCTCTGGAGTGTGACAAAAGATAATGGGATCGGCAATATGGTATAATGACGGGAGGACGTAGACTGATAATCGTAGGAGGACATTGCCAATGGTGGAAACGAAGCGCGGATTTCCGACAGCGGGAGTCGAGTTCCCCGCGGAAAAGATCAGCCACTACAGAGTACCACCCGCTCTTAATACGTATTAGGTGACAGTACCGGGATTTGAGCTACCTATACCCCTTCCATTTCACCTATTTTCACATCAACCCTACCTTTTCAAAAGAATTGAAATCGTACCATTGCCGGGGATACTGCTGAGTCGATATGGGTTCTCTAGAGACGGCAGGCCATCACGACACGGTCCCTCAGTTACCAAAGTCCTACGCAGCAATCAAGACATCCGCCAAACGCATGGTCGACACCCTCCATGAATCATGCACATGGGGAAGCACCGCCGATGGTGGAATGGGTACGACGGAAAATGAAACTGGTTGACAGAGCCATCGTCCGAGTTTACTTTACTAACCGTGGAGGTCGACAGATCGGCTGACTTGCAACCCCGACGATAAAACTGTTCGGCAATGGTTCATCACTGAGACAAAGAAATGCGGTTGTGATATAAAAATAGACGTGATGGGAAATATATTTGCCATCAGGCCTGGGGAGAATAACAGCCTCCCTCCTGTTGGAATCGGCTCTCACCTTGATACCCAGCCAACCGGAGGTAAGTATGATGGCATTTTAGGGGTTACGGCTGGATTGGAGGTTCTTAGAACCATCCACGAGAACAACATCACGACATATGCCCCGCTTGCCATCGTAGACTGGACAAACGAGGAGGGTGCTCGCTTCCCCCCGGCCATGCTAGCTTCAGGTGTTTGGGGAGGGGCATTTACAACCGAGTACGGCCACTCCCGGACCGACCCTGCAGGGGCCACGTTAAAGCAAGAGCTGGAGAGCATCGGGTTTTTGGGAGATGTCCCCTGCTCCTTTGACGCCAACCCTCTGTCTGCACACTTTGAGCTTCATATAGAGCAAGGTCCCATTCTTGACGCTGCTGAAAAACCCGTTGGCATTGTGAAGGGGGTGCAATCCATGCGCTGGTATAATGTCAATGTTGTCGGTCGGGAATCTCACACCGGGACAACCCCCATGGATAGACGCAGTGATGCTTTGCTTGGAGCGGCGAAAATGATTGTCGAGACAAACACTGTCGCCACCACGGGAGATCTCGCGGCTCGCCAAACGCGTGCAAGTATCGCTGTCATCAACTCAGGCCCACAGAGTATCAATACGATTGCAGGCAGAGTCCACATGGGCCTAGATATCCGTGCACCCTCTGACGCGGACGTCGAAGCTGCCGAGAAGATATGTCGTGGCAAATTCGAAGAAATTTGCAAGCAACATGGACTCGAAATGACGATTGATTGTTTCTGGACCTCTCCTGCTATCCACTTTGATCCAACAATGGTACAATGTGTACGAGAGTCGGCTGAAGCCTTGGACTGCCGGCAGGAAATTGTCAGTGGCGCAGGTCATGACAGTGTATACACCAGCCGAAAGGTTCCCACTGCAATGATATTTGCTCGATGCCGAGATGGAGTCAGCCATAACCCAGCTGAGTACACCCGCCCCGAAGAGTAAGTTCATGATCGATCTAAATGCCGAAGTTGACAAAGAGCTAAATGTTATTTGATTAGTTGCGCGGATAGTACCGAGGCCTTGCTTGGTGCGTATTTGAGATATGACAACTATCTGCGATCAGTGGATGTGGATAATGGGATCTAAGTCGTGTCGTGGGCGCAATCCCTCATGTTATTTTCACAAGCCTGCGAGTATTCAGACAATGAATATGACTATAACTTACTTCTATATAATTATGCATTGAATATGAATTGTGATCATTGACGTAACTGCACAAATAAGGAGGTACTCGGGAACCTTTGTATATAATGCCGTGCATTAATTTGAGATGAAATATGTCGACTTGTTGAGAGCTTGCTTGTTTTTCTCTCACAGTGTTGTCATAGAACTATTCACGATATCTGATACGTGTAGTAATCATCTTCAACGGGAATGAAAAAGGTCATTAATAACACTGTAAGTAAATAACCCATTTCTAACTTGAGACCGTAACATTTGACGAGGTGCCGTGATTTCCCGACGCAGCTTTCCCTTCCGCACTTCCTTGAGCCACCTGAAGTTTGCGTGCAAGATCGTCTAGAAGGTCGTACTCCATCACCCACTTCATTCTGTCCCGAATAACGTCTGGCTTGAACATACCCGCCCACTGTTCCTCTGGGATATCTGCACTAGCCAACTTTCCAGTTTCGTAGCTGGTTTGCGTAATGCGATCAGTACGCGGTTTCCTTAAGTCCTGGAAGAATTGAAAGGCGGCTACTGTATCGTCACTATTCCAATTTTTCAAAGTCTGTGCCAATGCAAATCCCGACTCAATCGACTGGCACGCGCCTTGGCCTGTAGCGCAAACGTGTCAGTAAAGGGCCTCTGAAAAAAAAGGGAAGTCGCCGCGGTCTTTTCCGGGCGCGGAATTCGGGGGGCGTCGTACCTTGATGAGGAAGCGTTGAATGGACAGAATCCCCCATCAATATGATTCCGGATCCACGAGTACCTGGCTCAACATGGAACCACTGAGCCGTAGGTTCCCGCACGTAAAGAGCTTGCTTGAGCATTTTCCCATCCAAGGAATTCTTCCTTAGACCAGAAATTATTTCCTGCACAGGGGTTGCCCAGTCCTTGACCTGCTCATACATGTCATCGACGGGTGCCGTTGACAGCCAAGACTCAGAAGTCCAGTTTTCAAGAGGCTCAGTCATAAATCCAATGATTCCAACGTAGGCAGTCTTTGACTCGTCGTTTCCAATAGGTAGAGTTAGGACATGCTTGCGAAGACCACGGAAGTTGACTGTTTTTCTTAGTAGAGCTGCCGTCTCCGGCGTCAGATCCTTGTAGTCGACGGCGCCACGGTAGACCATCTGGCCCGAATAAATCGGATTGTCGGTAAGCCCCATATGCCTTCGCACGGTACTCTTGATACCATCGCAGCCTATGACAATTTCGGCCTCAGCAGATGTGCCGTCGGTAAAAAAGAGCTCGTAGCTGGCCGTATCAGCCTTCCATTGAATCTTCTCGAGCCGTTTTCCCAAAGAGATGCTAGTGTCGGGAACATTCTTCTTCAGTGCATCAAGGAGGTGCGCCCGGTGGATCTGCCTGGAACGCGGGTCCCCGAACTCTTCAATGTGGCCGAGGTACTCGTCGGTGCGGAAGTGCCGATACTCCATGTAACAAGGGGGGTTGCGAGAGGATTTCCACAACATGTCAGGGCCAACCCCAAAAGCATCAAGTATGCGGTTGGCGTTTCTTGAAATATTAACACCCGCACCGACTTCGGTCAACTGGGGTGCCGATTCATAAAGGTGGACGTTTGGAAGCTGCGCATGGATGGTTGAATTCATGAACGACATACCCCCTAACCCGCCACCAATAACGGCGATGCGTTTGTCGCGAAGTGGCATCGTGAGAAAAACAGTTTAATCAAGATGAGATTCAGTTTTCGCAACGTATACGCCACAAAAGTTGTCGATATAGTTTTGCGATAGCTGACGTTCTTGGGGCACTGGAAGGCCGACTTAAAATGAAATTCCGGCGTTGAAATATGCTGGATTATCGTAAATACTCCAATGCTTGACGGTCACGATAAACAAATCATAGTCATCCCGCTAGTCGGGCATCTGCGCAATATTAGCAACGGCGCCGATTATACAGGTATTCTAGATACAATATGCCCCGCAGCGGTCATGTCCGTCAGCCCTTCCAGAAGGGAAACACCTTCGGTGAGGCAGGAGAGCAAAACCGAACATTTCACGGTATCATTCAACTTCAATAGCATGTATAGTTTATTTGTTTATCTTTGAGAAGCACGGTAGAAGCACATTCTCAGACGTGTGGATGAGGAACTGCAGATCTATCATATTGAATGACTTATTGACTTACCCGCCGCAGTAATTGCGTGGCACTTTGAATCCTTAAACCCCATTTGGTTCCTTGTTGAGACCTGCTTCCTGTGCCTTGATCTGCAGCGCCACGTATTTCGAGTAAATGCGGCATATCGCCAAGTTGCCGCCCATGTACCAGAAGTTAGGATGTCCGCTTGGGCGCCACATCTATAAACACCGATAGTCGTATTAGTTTCAATCCAAAAACCTTTAAAATGACCGAAACTTACCGCGTTTAGCTCCCCTTCTTCATCAAGATCCCACACATCTTTCAGCCGCGAAGCAACCTTGTCGCCCATGACTTTCTGAGCAGTCGTCTTCATGTTGTCGTAACCTGTTGCCAAGACTACAACATCGGCATCAAGCTGGGTGCCGTCCTTGAGAACCAAGGTGTTGTTTGTAAAGCCGGAGATACCTCCCGGACTTTGGTGGACTTTAATCTTATGGTCAATGATGAGTTTGCTGCAACCAACATCAACGTAGTATCCACCGCCACGAGTGTAGTACAACCGAGCAATCCCTGCCCCATCAATCGAGTAGTCCATCTTGAAGCCAGCGCGTTCAAGACCTTGAATTGTTTCCTTGTCGGCCTCGTATATTTTTTTCGTGCCTCCTCTACAGAGAGCAAACTGTACAGGGTAGGGGAGACTCTCGGCAACAATGTCGCCCTCGTTCGTTGGCGGTCTGTATAGATGGTCAATACATGTACACAACGGATATCCACTTCAGGACTGGATGTATAGAACTTACCCGTTGTCTTCGTGCACCCCTTCATGAAGCATGAAAACGCCCTTATCGAGGGACAAAACATAGGTCCCAGACCGCTGCAGCAGGGTGACCTCCGCGCCATTCTCGTAGAAGTTCTCAGCAATGTCATGACCACTGTTGCCAGTGCCGACAACAATGACTTTCTTCCCTTTAACGTCGGATTTGGACGCGTCTTGGTGTTTGCTTCCGTGGTAAACCTCTCCCGCGAAATCCTCTTGTCCGGGGAATGCGGGAACTAGTGGCTCTCCAGCGTGACCGGTGCAGAAAACAACATGTTTCGGGTTGACAGTTTTGTTCTGGCCATCGCGAAGCAAATCAATGGACCATTCAGACTTGTCCTCGTGGAAGACCGAATTGAGAAGGGTGGTCTTTGTCCAGACATTCAACTCCATTATAGAAGCATAAGCTTCAAACCAGTCGCCCAGTTTATCCTTGGGGGTAAATTGGGGCCAGTTCTTGGGGAACGGTAGGTAGGCCAGATGTGTGAACTCGGCCGGGTCATGTGTCACCAATGTCTTCATTTCAATAGTTAGCGTCGTAGATACAGGGATGGGAAGCATGGCCATAACCCACCCTATAGCGGTTCCTCCAATTGTCTCCAACCCGGTCATTTTTGTCGACAATCAAAGCTGTCATCCCGAGCGACTGTAAACGGGCGGCAACGTTTAGTCCGGCCTGTCCTAAATAAGGAGACAAAGTATATTTGATTAGTACAGAATGGTATTTGAGGCTGGAAGTGGAAGAACTCCTACCAGCGCCAACTATAAGAACCTGAGGCTCTTCATCGGCGAATTCTTGCTGACGGCGGCGCCGCTCAATCCAAGTGCCTTTGGCAAGTCCGCCAGGCATAGAGTCAATGGTACCATACCAGCGGTTCTCATTGAGCGGCTCAATGTGCTCCTTCAGCTCTTGGAGCGTGGTGTAAACGGAGAATCCTTTCCATACCCCAGGTCGCTCTTGAGTGAGGCGCAACACTCCAGATCCGCGACCTGCAGCGGTTTCGAAATGGAACATGGACGATACCCAAGAAAAGCCGGTGTCTTCGTCAACAACCTCAAAACTCGGTTGGAATTTTCCCGAATCATGAATTTTGAAATTGGTCAGAGGCGATGACCCTTTGTTCTCCTCGAGAAACTCTCGAATGGCGTCCCGTCCGTGGATGGTGCGAAAGTCCCACTGGAGAGCAAGGATATCACGCCACCAGGAGTCTTCATGCAGCAGTCCATCTAGGGAAGAAAGGTCGTTTGTGGAAAAGGCCGACTCCAGGGCCTTCAGCCACTCAGTCGCAACTCTCCATGCGTTTGGTGGCGATGCGACCGGGGCCGTCTGTGGCAGAGAAATTACATGATCGAATTTTTTCGGGGAGGGGGAATCGGACTGGTCCAAAGCTATGGGAGACATGTTGGTAGAGACTGTCTTCGAGTGCTTGGTAGAAAAAGAAACTTCTTGTTAAAGAATAACGGTTCTTGCTCAGGGCGGTCCTGGAACTTTTAAACTGGCTTGGAATAAATGCGACAACACCAAGGCTCATGAATCCTGGACTAAAACGCCAAATAGAACAGTTACCCCAAGTTTCTCTCCCCGCGTCGGGTGTCTATGCTTGAAACCGACTCCACTTGATCGGGGTGGTTTGCGGAGTACGGAGCAAGCATTCAGACCAACCGGACCACGCCAGCGGGGAACATCCGGGAACTTGCATCATGTAACGGGTCAGCACCGATGTAACACGTACCACCGGGCGGACATAACCCCGCTTGAGAGATCCAGGCTTTATGTTCCTAGCGCGTAGCCGTCAAGTGGACGAGTTTGGAGTATCCAATGCTGTATTAGAACAGCGAGATGTCATTCACTTGTCATGCTGGGTGACATCGGGTGTCATGGCGGAAGCTGATTGCGTCACGTCGCTTTATGTCCAATGTTCTCATAAACCGATGCTCGCCTCGGTATATTTTAGGCCGAACCATTTCTGATCCAACTTCTTCCGCCACTAGACTTGAAACGGTACGGGGAGGGGACACATGTGCATGAAATACAGTTCCCTTTGGCGTCTAGAATGTAAATGTTACGAAAGCCCAAAGCATCTGGTCAATTTCATTTACAACTTGCTTCAAAATTTATCTTTACTAATCTTTTGATATGCGTTGTACATAAGCAATAGATGTCGTGTAGTATCAACGAGCAGTATAGCCTCCGTCGATGGGCATGGAAGTTCCAGTAACCCACCGGGCATCCTCACTTGCCAAAACTACTGCAAAACTGGCAATGTCCCCCGGTTCTCCTGGGCCGTTGAAAGGGTGTTTCTTCACCAAATCGTCAATTGTCGTTTCCCGTGCAGTAGTTTCCTTGAATATAGCCGTTTTGATGTCTGTTAACAGTTAATTCAATGTCCATTACTTCCTTTCGCAGGCAACTCACATCCGGGACAAATAGCATTGACGTGGATTCTGTGCTGTGCATAGTCTAGAGCAATTTGCCTGGTTAGGCTGCTGACGGCACCCTTAGACGCACAATAAGAAGCTGTATAGGCTATTAGCTATCCATCTTTCTTTTTCATGACACCAGAGTGAACCAACGGTTGCTGGGACCTCCAATGAGCGCCATAATGGAGGATATGTTGACAATCCAGCCTCGATCCCCGGACGTATGTGGGTCTTGTTGAAGCATTTGCTGTATAGCGTACTTGCACCCGAGAAAGACAGACTTGGAGTTGATCACCATGGTCTTGTCCCATAAGTCTTCGTCTGTCGTGTGAACCTGAGCAGGGGGCCTAAGTGCTTCCAGGCCAACCCCAGCGTTGTTCACCAATCTTATGAACGCCTCAGCTAATGGTCGTGATTACACTCCGGTGACTTTACTTACACATCCAATCTTCCGTATTCCTTGGCTGTGGTCTTGATGAGGTTCTCCCATTCAGCCGCAGATGTGACATCGGTCTTGACAAAAATTGCAGCCCCATTGCTCTGCCGGATCAACTCGTGTGTTTGCACACTGCTATCCTCAAGCTCTGGTGCACGGGCCGTCGGCGTCAGATCAGAACACACAACGTATGCACCTTCCTGGGCATAGCGCAGCGCAATTGCTCGGCCAAGTCCCGACGATGAGCCTGTGACAATAGCAATTTTGTTCCCGAGCCGTAAAGACATCTTACAGTATTGCAAAGGAAAATGGTTAACGGAGGATGATATTTTCTTGTTACAAAAAAAAAANTTAAAAAAAAAAAAAAAAAAACACGAAAGCCACGAAACATCATGATCCATTATGTACAAGTAGGGGTTTTTACTCTCTTCACATGTAACTACCGCGACCGGGACTCACACCGACCCATGGCCCGCTCAATACCCTCCGTACAGCCACTATGACGTAAATTGAAGACCTCCGGAGTCAATTTTTCGAAACTTCAACAAGAATATTCTTCCCGTTATGGTGTCAAGGTGTAGCATGATGGTGTATGGATTGTGCACATCTGTTCTCACTATGATCTTGCTCGGTGATAACTCCGCCCTCATTTACACGCTTCGGTCGGGTTTCGTCCGAGTGAATTGCTGAAATCCACCTGCCGTGCGGGGATACGAGGAGATGTGCGGCTAAAAAGTACGCCCCGTTCCCGGCTGCATTTTCTACTGTGTCGGAAATGTTCGTCCGTCGATGGTCTACGTGCAACGTTAGATATTGGTAGTATACATATGTAGGCTAAAAAGGAAGTCACATAAAATCGCACACGACTTTGGGTTACCCTGCAGTATGCCGCTTTCATAAATTGGGGCCAGGCACGGCTCACAGCGGCACCAAGAAGATGCCTCCGAGTACATATCCACTAAAGGCCTATTTTTAGATTTAGAGGTGTAAATAGCGAGCCAAGTGAACATTGCCAATCCGGATGACCACAGAACGCTATAAGATGCGGCTGAAGGGGCCACATCATTAAAACGGCTCTGGAACACGAAATGCGCTCGCGAATACTTGCTAAAAGAAAAAAACAAATCGCATTCTATTTAATATGATACACAAATAAATAATACAAGTGTACATGGGAATTCCACGCCCTATATACCATGTCTGCATTTCCACAGCTCACCGGGCCCCGACGGCTATTATCCTCAACTGTTCCCATGCCATTTTCACCACATCGCCGTCGACATACTTTTCGTATCTTCCTACCCTTTACTCGGCCGGCCTGGTAAAATTCCCGAAGAAGTCCTGGATAATTTCACTCGCCTCCAGATACGTGGGACCCCCGTTTCGCTGGGTTTCCTGGGACAAGTTTGGTTTCCTCGAGGGCCAATCGTGCCCTACGAATACATTGGTTAGTACTAACACGCAAGCAAGGTAGGTAATTAAAGGGGAGCGACATACTCTGGTGATTCGTCCTGTAGTGTTGCACAAGGCCCTCGCACCAGCTCCAGTGCTCGACATTTCCATCAAACATCTCCTCTTTGTCGCCGTCCCCCCCACAGCCGTTCCTCTCCGCCCATCGCCCAGCCCAGACCCGCACGTCCGGCAGCTCGCCCCCATTCCCTGTCTCCCCGTGGTAGGGAACAATTTGGTCATCGCCCCCGTGGAACCCGAGCATGGGAGTAGGCAGCCTGGCGGGCTCACAGTCTCTCCAACTATCGTCATTGTCGGTGTAGAAGGCCCCTGAGGCGGACGCAAACGCGGCAAACTCACGGCCCACGGTACTGTTGCAGGCAATCGTGTTTACCATTCCACCACCCATGGACATGCCCGTGGCGTAGATGCGTGCGCTATCGACGCAGTAGGCGTCTCGTAGATCGTCCAGCAGATCGAGCACAAACGCCAGGTCCTCATCCAGGCTCGCCCTAGAGTAGCTAGCCCCTGCCCACTCTCCCTTCACACCGTTCGGGTACACAGTGATTGTGTCGGGCGTGAAAATCGACGAGCTAAGTTTCGTATCGTCCTCGAAATAGTGGCCGTCCCTGTGCGTGCCGTGGAAACCCACCACTACGGGGAATGGCGACGTCTCCCCCTCCTCACCCCGGTACGAAGTGGGAAGGTGCACGCCATAAGTGCGGTCTCGACCGGCCGAGTGGACGGTGCGGTTTTGTGTTATGCCAGTGTGGTGGCGCTTGCCGCATCCAGATGTTGCAACGTTGATATATGGTGCCGCGGCTGCTGTTGACATGAAGCCGAGGAGGCAAAGTCGGAAGATTTTGTGATAATGCATCTCGCCGAGTTTCTTCTTTCAACAGTAGATTGAGAAGCTTGGAGATGTAAATGGGAATGAATTCATGGTGAAGAGGAGGAGCATTGATATACAATTTTGATGCAGTCCTAATATCTCCCCCTTCCCCGTTTGCCCGTGTTTAGTTTGCGAGGTCATGATTCATTTTCCACCCGTCATCTGTGACATCTTGCCCTGAATAGGCAAACCCACAACCTGTCTCGAGGTAAGTTCATCATTATTAAAAGTCAAGTTGCTTTGGCCGGCACACGTATGAGCTCCATTATTTGGCACGGCAGATCAAAAAGTGTTTGTGGGCCGTTTCGGCGATGCACGTTCGAGCATTGGATGTACTTTCAAAACGGCCCATAAACGCCCCTCATTTTCTGTGGTGCTAATTAATCGAGCTCGGCACTCATGAAGGCCTTGTCATGCAGATCAGGGGTATGCTGCGTTAACCTTGAATAAGTACAAGTTGACCTACCACATAAACATAGAAACTGTGAAATAGTCCGTGTAACGATCAACCGCTAAGCCTCACGCCGCCTGCAAATGACCAACCGCATACTCGTAAGCCTCCACAGCTGCCACGCGTTGCACGAATGCAATCGTGCCGGATCACTCCCTTGTCGATGCCCGGTGGCCCGGTCTTTCACCCATCACAGCACCTTACGGACACCTTGGTCCACACGTGGAGGCAATACCACTACGACATGAGGGAGCATTTAGCTCCTGTGTCACGACAAGGAGAATCCATGGTGCTCACCGCTGCACTAAATGGCAAAAGACTGGGACGTGAGGCCGCCAGCCCTCCTACTACTCCCACATATGGCCATGACGACAGGGACTCACAGTACATCTACGTTAAGATCTGTGACACTCTCGAAGAGCCTCCACGCCAACATTAGTGCAGGATAAATGCAAATCCTCGCCCGATGGTTCCCGGACTACTCCCGCATCCCGGAGGCAACAAATGAACTCACGGACTCGTTAGTGACATGGAGGGGGCTACCTCCCTCCAAGACCCCATTACGGAGTACACTAGCTCCCCTTACCTTGCGGCGGGCGGTCGCGACGGGGAATAAGTAGTCGGCAATACCCCGCGGCCGATTTACAACCTAGTAGAAAGAATATAAGAATGTGGACGGCACCTTGATAGACCTCTCGGGTATCAGACGAAATCAACGTAGCCTCCTTGCGAGCTAAAATTGGCCAGTTCCATACTACGTGTGCACCTAATCGCGGCGCACAGGCCACGGATGCGTTACCGAATCCCTAGCGGCAGCAATCCTAGCCTGGTACGAACTTCGCCTCCTTTGTTGAGCCTGCCGATCGAAGCAAGTTCTTTTGGAAAACCTACGTTCTGTTTCCCCAAGTAAAAAACACACAAAGGACCACTTCTGGCGGCCTCTCAACTCCAGGACCGACCCAAAACTACACGTACCCACCTGAGTACGAGTACATGTAGCTTCCATAGCCCCGAGGAGCTCTGACGCCCCCTACATACATACATTGCCGAACTTTTGTCTCCCTTGTGATATAATAATTACAGATACAGCCATAACACATCATTTTCCCAAAAAGGAATTTAATGTCTTAGACTTCATGACATTAAGCAATCTAATTCCTGTAACAATAAAAAATGACCACAATCTGGTCACACGTCAATTACGGGCCGCCCGGGGACTATTCAGGTTAAAACTAGTAGTACTCCGTGCTCGTACATCAGCTCTGGAGAATGCACAAGGCAACTTAGAAAGTAGGGATTGTAATTACGTATTTCTTTACTACAAGATGAACAAGATAACAAGACGCAACCCGCCTTCAGTAACAACCTGCTGTCTCTTGCATGCATCAATAGCCACATTGCCTCCGAGGTCGGAATGGAACGGCGTGGCATGTTCATACTGCATTGTGAACATCCTCCCGATGTTCAGTCGCGGGGCCTTTCAGTTTGTGGTCAATAGACGTAGACATTGCCACTCGGCTGGCTTCAGCTTCGATTGCTTCCAATGGCCTTTTCGATGACTTTGCAACCTTGTCCCCAATTGGGATAATAGTAGAGTGCCCAGAGCCGGAATCGAAGTAGGCATCGAGGTCCTCAAGTGTTCGATTCGCTGTCTCGGGATATAGGAAATAGACAATGGCGATGAAGGCAAGGTTAAACACCGCAAAAACTTAACAACTGATGGTTAGTGTGAACTTGTCGAAGTAATTGTGCGCGGGAATGGGCTCTTACTGATGTAGAACCTGTATCCAATGTTTTCGATACCAGAGGGAGTGAACTGGGTGCAAACAAAGCCAAAAAGCCAGTTTGAGGAGGTTGCCGCAGCAGCACCGACTGTTCTCATAGCGAGTGAATTGACTTCAGATTGGTAGACCCAAGGCACCATCCCCCATGTGCATCCAAATGCAGCGTAGTAAAAGAACAAAAAGGAGACGGCAACAATCCCCCACTGAATTTGTTAACATAGGTGGCCGAAGACTCAGCAAAACGGGTATCATACCTCAAATGGAGCGGTTGACAGTAATCCCACCGAGATGGCAACCATTACATATGCAAAACTTTGCAAAGTGAGGCCGGTGAGCATCAATACACGACGTCCGAATCTATCAATGATCCAGAATGCGCAAGCCGATGAGATCATGTATGAAGTCGCGTTGCACCCTGTTAGTATACGTGCCAGAAGCTCATTCAACCCGACATTCTTCGTCAAGATGATAATAAAATAATAGTTCAGGGCGTTTATGCCCCCAAATTGCTGCCAAAGACCACTATAAGTCAAACTGAATGATAATTGGTGGTAGATGATACTTTACCTGCATAAACTGCCCGCCGCAACCAAGTAGGAGACGCTTGAAGTGGCCAGAGTGATCCTTCCGAGTGATGATGGTCTTGAAAGATATGCCAGCCTGTCTTTCTATAAGTATCGCGCCTTTGATAGACCTGAATTCGTCTTGAATAATAGGATCACTGGAAGACAGCCCATTTCCAGAATATCTGCGGATTGCTTCGAGTCCTTCTTCAGTTCGTTCGTTAATCAGCAACCATCGAGGGCTCTCGGGAACAAAAGCTAAGAATATCATCATGAAGACGCATGGGACAAGCTATGACAGTTAGATATATACGGAATTGAGGTTTTGCCAGTAAGGTAGAATAGTGTTACCTGTAAAGCCAGAGGCAACCGCCACTGCCAACCACCTGATGTGAAGGAACATGCCAATGTCAACCATGTCGCGATGCAATAGAACACCACGTTGTGTAAAACGACGATGACTGAGAGCTTCCCCCGACGGCCACTGGCGCAGGACTCAGCCTGAAAAATACCACAAGTTGAGGACAGCATTCCTGTATTAGTGTTTCATATCAGCACTATGCCACTACGAGGGATGAGGGGGATACATACCGTTTCCAATACCGTTGACAACACGTCCGACAATCAATTGAGGAAAAGAATACGCCGTGAACTGAAGAATTGCACCAATGGCGCTGATGACACCACCAATTCTAAGTGTATTCTTTCGTCCGAGGCGGCCTCCGTAGCAAGCGGCCAGCAAGCAGCCCAAAAGATTTCCAAGCTTGTTAAATAAGTATCATTCGATGAAATGGTAATGTTTCTCGTTCAAAGACTTACTGAGAAGCAACTAGCAGTAATGCCTTGAATATCAGACTTCTTCGTCTCTGGGAAAACCTCGATGAAGTCTGGGCTTACAAGCATGCCACTGACAACGCCCTATATAATTGTTAAGATTCACCGAGTTGATACATGTTAAAATTATCGATGCATACCTGGTCATATCCATACCATGCCTGCGCTGCCGAGTTGGCTGCTGTCAGAGTGATTTCGAGAGCATAGCCCTCCAACATGGTTGCGAATAAGAGAACTTGGGTGTAGCTAGACGACGGTAAGACGTGGTGGGTTTGGTATACTGTGTCCAATATTGTCTCGCCAACAAAGATTAATAGACATGGCCTCTAAGTATCGATGGCAGCGGATGCAACTGCTATTTTATTCCCCAGACTGGTAGAGTACCGACCGACTGGGTCCCGGGCCCAGGCCTCGTACACTCAGCCGGATAAGGCTCCCCATGGGGTTGTTGGTAGAACGGGGATGGGCCGAGCTAGGATCAGGATACCTCCGCATTTGTACATTAACAATCGCTTGGCCATACATGGTGCCATATCGACTCACTAGTCGGTGGACTTCCGACATAATATTATACAACTATGGCTAGGTCTTCAATATCAAGGACGGCCGGTAATTATTTTCCGGTGCTGACATTAGGGGCTCAACCGAATCATTCCCCGGCCACGTCTGTTGACTATGTGTGACTTAGAATACACGCTTTAGCCACTTCCAGTTATTGTAATCACGGTAGGCGGTAGACGTCAGTCATGCTTCAGGTTAATTTTCTTACGACACGCTCACAAGAGCCGATATATATACACAAACATTCGGCGTTGAAGAGTGAGACAGCGTGTTAGTCGACCTGCAGCCAAATGAACGAATTGGTAACAAAATTTCCCTGCATATAGACAGAAATTCATCTATGTTCACAGCCGCCTGGGCCATTATAAGACGTTTCGTCTCAGACGGCACCCAGTCCAATACATGTCCGCGTGACATAATCTCACATGTGCACCAAACGTGCGCACCACGATCTTCCGCGTGCACTTACTCCACCTCCCCCAGGTTTTCCCCGCATTCATCTTTACATGCAATTATCCGTGCATCAACTATGTTATTCAGACATGGCAGAACCACACGACCAGCTGCGACTGATGCGAAAGTCGTTTGCGTGTGACGAGTGTAAGCGACGAAAGATCCGTTGCTCGGGGGGCACCTGTTGTGAAAACTGCTCGCGAGATTCAAAGGAGTGTCGGTATTCATCACCTTCCCAAAAGCTCGTCTATTTGCAGAGGTTAGTAAAATATGTACCCACTGTGTATATCTATGTGCGACTAATGACGTACGGACTATATAGACGTTTCCGAGAAAGCGAGAAGAATCGAGCAGCAATAGAAAGAGCTTGGAAAATCCACCTTCCCAACATCGATTTAGAGTCTGCTGTTCGCAATCTCCCCCAAGATTCTTCAGATGCCGATGCTTCGCCCCCAGGTATTCTGGAAGATGTCACAGTGCGAAGAGACTCAGTTGGGGATGTCGCATCCTCCAACATGACAGTCACACAAAATGCATTGGTTTCACCGGCCGAGCCCACAAACGCCGAGGAATATGAGTTCGATGAGTCAAAGGATGCCGAAGGGTCAATTGACGGTATGGCCTTTTTGACAGCCGATCCGCACAAGGCTGGCTATACGGGGCCTCAGTCAGGAATAGCAGCTCTGAAGTTCCTCCAGTCTCTCCCACCTTACCTACCAATATCCCACTCGTCTCCTTTGACAACATCAGAGGACCAAAACGTCCCAGAGGCATCCTCATTTCCAACGGCAGCGATACGGCGCTATATCGACGATTATTTTTCCTTGTACCATCCCGCATACCCCATTCTCCATGAAGGGACATTTAGAGCTCGACATTCAGGTATGTCATTATTAAAAGGCAGTCTGCTGTGAGTCTGTGCTGTCTGGATGTACGAATTATGTTCACTAAGTGTTTCTAGGGGCGGTTTCAAAACCTAAGGATGGATCATGGCCGTTGCTGTACAATTCTGTTCTTTCTATTGGGGCTTTTGTAGGAGGGCCCAATACGGCAAGAAATGATTTACCATTTTTTAAAGAGGCCCGCAAACACCTGAGCATGGATCTACTAGAAAAGGGTTCGTTGGGATACGTGCAAGCAATAACACTTCTGGCCAACTATCTCCAAAAACGCAACAAACCAAATGCCGGATTCATTTTAATAGGTATTTCATTCAGCATGGCTCTTTCTATTGGACTCCATCGAGAATTCGACACGCAGAATTCCCGGGACCTACACAATACAACACCCTTCCTAATGGAGATTCGTCGCCGTGTGTGGTGGACATTGTTTGTTTTTATGTCCGGAGCCCAACTTGCTCTAGGCCGGCCTTCCGCGTCTTTGGTTGGCGTCAACGTGCACCTTCCAGCCAACTTGGACGACATGGACTTGGCTGTTGACATGGAGCAACTACCTTCCGACTCGGTAGAACCCACTACTGCATCTTGCCTTATTGAACAAATCAAATTGGCGAAGGTAGCAAACGCAGTACATGATGAGCTTCTCACACATCGGCGCCCCAGTTACGCCACCGCCATGAAACTGGAAAACGATGTACATTTATGGGGCAATAGCCTGCCGTGGTACTTGGATGAAAATCACACTCTAGAGCCCCGGTTGGAGTTTCCAAAACGTGTTTTACTTTGGAGATCATTTAACTTACGAATTGTTCTTAACCGACCTTTCCTTTTCGAGAGTATCGCTGTTGGCGCGCCTCTCGATGACTCTTTTCAACCCATACGCTCTTGTCTTCATGCAGCTGACGAATGTATTCGCTCTATCTCGGGGTTTGTTAAATCCATGCAAGCAACCCGCCGAGGCTTTGCTTGGTATACAACTGCCTGGCTGATAACGGCCGGGTTCGTGCAAGCCACGTGCCTTATCTACAGCCCAAGCCACAAACTTGCCCCAGGCTGGAGGGATTCACTGATGCAGACAGTGGATTGTTTGCAATTACTTGGGTCATCGCTCGACATTGCCCTACGTGCTCGTGAGGTTCTTCAGAATGCATTGGGTGAGTTGTTTTTGTTTGTTTTTTTTCTTTCAAGGCGGGACTCAGTGGTTTTCTCTTGGACTCTCGCTAAGTAATCATGTGTTCTAGAAAACCCGACATCCCAGGATGTGCCGCGGGAGCAAACATTCAACCCTATCTCAGCAGCACTGTCGGGTCTTGGGGTCAATAACCAGAAGAACACCTCGATTGGGGAAAGTTCACGTTCAGGTGATATTTCAAACTTTTGGTCCGGAGACCGATTCTTATGGCCTGAACAGGGGGATGATAATTTTGAGATTCTGGGTGCTGCCGGTGGCTTGGTATATGGCAATGTCTTCGATGTTTCGTAGATCAGGTACAGTGGTTTCGGCAGATAGTTCTGTTTTTCTAAATCTTATGTATCATGTACGGTTATGGACTCTCATAGGGACTTGCAATGATTTGTACTGGATAATGAAAGTAACCCAAGATTCAAGTTCCCAAATGTGCTCAATATCAAGCAAGATCTACCGCTGAAGTCGTATTCACCAAGGCTGCCTCCTTGTCGCGAATTTCAGCCAAATCCGGAGCAGAAGAGTGCTTCTGGCCATCAAATATCTCGCTGACCTCCTCGAGTGTGAGGCTCTTCGTCTCAACCCACATAAAGTAGATAAATACCCACAGAAGAACATTCCATGAAGCGTTGATCATGTACGTCCTCCAGCCAATATTCTCGAACATGATGGGAAACACCATGGTAACGAAAAAGCCACTTAACTCACTTCCCACAGCATAGCAAGCAACCCCAGAAGCACGTATACTGAATGAAAGAACTTCGGGGCCGTACATGCTAGTCAAAGGGGTGATTCCAAACGAGTAGGCACCGAGGTAGAGGTAAATGGCGGCAACTGTTCCGTACACGCCCGACTTGTTCTCTGTCCCACCATAGGCCGCCGTGAGTCCGCCGATCATATAGAAGAAAGCTGTGCACGTCCCAAGGCTGATAAGTGCGAGGCCGCGGCGACCAATACGGTCCGCGAGAAGAGACCCAGTCATAGCAGCTATAAATTGCCAAGCAGAGAGTCCAAGGTTGATCTCCAGCTGCGTCGTTTCACTTGTGATACCAGCCTGAGAAAGCATTGTTCCAAAATAGTAACTAAAGGTCCCAGAAATGTCAGTAAATCAAACCATGTGTGTTCCTTCCATGTATATATAGCAGTTTCATAGGACATACGTAATGACGTTCGATCCAGTAAGCATTGCCAAAGGTCCAACGGATACGGCGAGTAGCACACGCCTCCGGTTGGCCGGTGTGCGGAAGGCCTCACGAAATCCAACTCCACGGCCAGATTCTCTTTCGTACGTAAGAGTGTCAATTATTTCACGAAGCTGTACCTGGAGGGCTGGTGAATCTCGGGGCTCCCCAGTGACGCGCTCCAACGACTTGAGGGCTTCCTCCTCACGCCCACTGTAACAGAGCCACCTGGGTGACTCTGGGATGAAGAATAGCACGAATATTACCATGCAGGGAATGGCTCCTTGGAGGAGGCATGGAAGCCTCCAAGCCCAGTTCGACGGTTCCAAATTCGTAGCCTACTCCACCCGGTTTAGTATCATTCTGTTCCCCCGCTGTAGAATTGTTGAGTTGTATGTACTTACACCGCGACAGACTCCTGCGGCAAGAAAGGAACCCAGCGCCCAGCAGGTAAAGTACATTCCAAGGGCAAATCCACGAATATCGGGCGCTGTAGTCTCGCTGACATAACTGGCAGCTGAAGTTTGCGCAATCCCCACACCCATACCAACAATAACACGGGCAGCGATAAACATGGGCGTGTTCTGAGAAGCAGCACCAATGGCAGCACCGAGAATGTTCATGAGGGCAGATACGAGGATGCCGAGTTTTCTGCCTTTGTAGTTGATAATCTTGCTGGTCACAGGTGCAATAACGCAGGCTCCAGCAAAGGTTGCGCCGGACATGATCCCTTGTGTCCGGCTGGTGATTTCGAAGTACTTATTGTAGCTGGGCATGACATTGAGTGATCCCATGAGCGATCCATCATATGCAATCGTGACTGAATCAACTACACAGACGGAGATGACAAGAGCCGATGTTAATGACATGCGCATGGGCGCGAAGAATCTCTTCACAGCCGACATGTTAGGTACAGCGGATTGTCGGTAAACAACTGTTTCGGTGATTCGTGCTGCCAAACTATACAGACTAGATATGAGCTGTCATGGGACAGAGAAGTATGACAGTGTGAATGGACGTGGGAAAAACAAAACAAGAAACCGAGATCATGAAGCAAGGCGGATGCCCATCATTATATGTACCGTGATAAAATGAATGGACTATCTCGAGCACAACAGTAATTCTTTGGATGGCAGGGGTAATTCCTGTTTCTCTCCAGATAAGGATTCCGAAGCATGGACGCCCGTCTGAATACATGCACTATTGCAGTGCAAATGGTCACACCTCCCTTGCGTTCCTTGTTAATCAGCTAGATAGGACAGATGTTATCCGTCAAAGACAGTGTACACGTCTCTGTATGTGGGAGATCAACGGTACAGCCAGTTTCATTCTGGCCAACGACTGACAGTGCATTATCAATGGGCGTGGTCATCTCCGTGAGCTCACGATAACCCTTTTACGGCCATTGCCATGTGGGTATCGGCATACATATAGGATTTATGAACGGGCATAGTATAAATATCAACGCATATATGTTTTAGGGCCCTGTATCTGATGCAGTGTTTTATTGGTCTCGCGGGATGTTTATGTCCGACTGTGTTTTAGTTCCATGTGTGAGATAAGTATGTTCCTTCCCGTCGGACAGTCCGACACTGAATGAACGCGCTTCGGCCACCTTTGCATATCATGACCAGTGACAACTGATATAGAATTGAAATATCAGACGCAACTAATAAACACATTGTCTACTCAACAGTGCTATCGCTTATATCTCCTTGGTTACATCACTTCTTGTGATACGTATGTGTAAGCTCTCCATCCGTAAGTGTCTACATTGAAGTTGATGCATATGGTGCATCCCGCATTTCCATTAACCTTTCCACCCTAATCAAAGTATACGCGAGATTATATATATTTTAGTTCTGTCCCAGACACCTACGTATACATCATAACAGGTGTGTGTAAAGCCCAAATGCAAAGAGAGGGGGTGAAGATGGTAATTACGCAGAAATGCTTTCCATTTTTGGGCTCAGTTTTTAATACGGCAGGCATATGAGATTGTATTACTTCCAATAATGGCGCCGGCCTACGGTTCTGACTGTATGGCATTGCGGTAATTCGTCGCATGCGCACATTAACTCCGTACTCATAGCATCAGGATCATTTGATTCAGAGATGCCTCGCTGTGCCTTTCAAGCCCAATCCCCCAGCCATTCCTTGACAAAGTCACGCATCTCCCGCTTGGCCATTACGACTGCCTTTGGTGGGAAACCAGGCCTGGTCTCATTGGGATAGACACCGTTTTCGTCCCAATGGTGCACGCCGCCATCAATCAGGATCATGGGCTCGCTTATAGTTGAGTCCCGTTGGACCTGGGAGAGGGCGTGCACTCCCGCCGCGCGCCAAGGGTCCCACTGCCCGTCGACGAAGGCCAGTCGAGGGTACGAAATATTGAATGATCCGTACTTGTTGATTCGATCAGTGTCAGCCGGTTCCGTGATGTTGAATGCATCTCTACATATTTGGGAGCTGTATTCTAAATCAATGAGCCTGGATATCATTGGCAGTATATCCTTTGGCGCTCCTGATCCAGTTTGAAGGAAACCCCATCTACAAGAAAAAAATGTAAGCCGTTGCCAAATGACGGAGAGCACACCAGTTCAATGTACTTACTCCGTGCACACCTGGTACGGCCAGAGTCTCCATGTTTGAGAAAGGTCATCCTGGTCATAAAAGGACTTGCCCGACGTCTCGGCGGAGTCTGAGTCGGATTCTGAACCTGACCGCTGGGTTCCAATGTAATTGAGCATCCGATCCACCAGTGGATCCGGGTCGTCCGCGTAACCTGTCTGGGCAACGATTTTCTCAACGAAAGAGCGGTTGCTTTCCAAGACTGGGAATTGGTTCTTGTCTTTGGATATGGTGTCGCAGTATGTGAAAAAGGCGTCGCTGCTAAGTTCTGGGTCCCAATTGTAGCTCTGCAGCGCACCAATCCCACCACCGATTGCAGATGCAAAATCGGCATCGTCGGTCTTTGCATCTATACCAAATGCTGTTTTAAGGTCATCGACGTAGTCGGCGTTGGTTTCGTTTAAGAGGATCTTGTCGACGATGTTGGTCAATTTGCCTTGTGTGCGACTGCAAACAGGGGGACCAAATATTCTGGCTGCTTCATAGTACTCCCAGTAATCCCAGATAGCTGCTGGAACACCTGACGATGAGATGGCGCCAAAAAAGGTGTCTGGATAAACGACCCTGAGGAAAGCGGCGAATGACCCAGCGTAGGACCCGCCGTATGCAAGCCACGGCGTCTTCTTGGGTGTAAGGTCAAACTCGTCAAGCCCATGGAACTTGACGTTTTCAGCAAAGTAAGCAGTATCGGCTAAGGCCTGCTCAGTTGTCAAAAAGCGAAGATTCTCGGTGCTGAAGTCGGGCGTGGGAACGCTCTTGCCATAGTAGCGATGTTCCAAGATGACACCCACGCCGTTTGTAGCCTTTGCAATCTCGTGGACGATGCCCTTCTCTAGAAATGGAAGTCGATCTTGGGCATCGGTTTCGCCTCCGCATAAAACAAAAATTGGGCCGCCGGGCTTGTAGAATTGCGCATCAAACCAGTACCGAAGGTTGAACTCGTCGTGGGAATGGGGTTCGTATATCGATTCATTGCGAAAGTGGTCAATGGGAACAGAGAGGTTGTACTCGGGGTAGGATGCAGACAAAGAGCTTTGGATGGTTGCGGGCTGTGGTCACGTCAATTCATTAGCAGGGCGTCAAAGATGCGAGCAATCGCTTTTGCCGGGAGCTCGTGCGTACCTGCTGCCTGGAAAGTTCCCCAATTGGAATGGGCAGGCCCCGGAATGCGACCGCTGGTGCCAGTAGACCGGCCAGGGTCACAACAGTTATGGGCTTCATTAGTCGGATGGTCTGCGTGACTTGAAGCGCACCTCTTGCAAAGAAATGATATTGACGAGAATACTATTAATGCACCGAGATGGGCCCATCAACCATTTATAGCAGAAGAGCAACCATTAGAGCTTCCCCTTGACAAAAGACGGCAGCGTAGATCTTGTGTGATACGCGACGACTATTGGTGAATCAGGGCACGACAAAACTGCAACCTTCCTTTTAAGGTACCCATATTACGGTTGACGTGAACTTTAGTATTGTGCCATGCAATTGATTTCGTGACCATTTGTGCCACCCATACGGTGGCCCGTTCGTGAGAACAAAAGGTCCAGCCCAAATGGCACGAGCAGTCTGCAGATAACCGGTTGGCGGTTACCAACGACCCCGCATTTGAGAAGGCACCTTGTTGTTTGCATTGCGGCGTAATGTTGGTGAGCAACGCTTTATGGAATGGGCACGTCATCCTTAAGAACGCCATTGAACACCGGACAGACAGTGGCTGAACAATAACAGTGGCTGCATGGGCATACGTGCATTAAATGCCGGCGCAACAGATACATGTACCCGCGGTAATTGGCTGTTGACTTTTAACCCCTGGTCTTGGCCCCATGGTGGCGCGCCGCGCCGCGTCCGATCTTCCTGACGGCAGCCTTCGGGTGGACTGACGGGTGGAAAACACAATTCTCCCTGCTGTCACCCCGCACAAACCAGCTCCCTTAGATGCGATAGCATCCATCGGACGAATCTCAATGTCATATGTTGCCAAGGGTTATTCTTGGACGTTTCTTACCATGCAGCTTTGAGATATTGATCGCCAACTGAATTATATATTCAACAGCAAGTATCAATGTAGTACCAGTTGATTAAGTTGAAATGAACCGTGAGGGTAGATATGGCCACTATGAACATAACATTCTGTCTACCTTAATTATGTACGCGCAGCTACATAGAGTTCTATTTATATTTCTTTTTGCACCTGAAAGTTGATACTTAATGTTATTTTCCGGCCTTTCAACATAAAAGATAAAAGTCTAATATATATTCAATACTAGGAGCACGAAAAAGTGTGAATGTGTCAATTGACGAGCGGTAGAGAGGGGCGTAGGGTATGTACTAACGGATCTCAGTTGACTGCGCTCTGTGGGAATTGCTCCTTTCGGTCCCGGCCCAATCCTCTTACATCATCATCTGGTGCCTACACTTGATCAGCTTTAACTGATTGTGACATGGAGTAAAACATAATCAAGGAAATAAAGACGTTTATGACTCTTCCAAGAATTTGATTAAGTCTTGTTCAAAATTATAACTACGTATACGCGTGAACCTTTGAGGCTCAATGCTATCCATGGGAAATAAAAGATCGCATTTCAAATAGACGCTATCTTTATATGCTGTAACAGGCTGAGGCAAATATAATTATACAAGAATGATAAAAGAAAGAAGAGGGACCAATGTAGCATGCATGCGTCAATCAGAGCTGCACAGATATATTTCTAGCTTCTGCCGTCTCAGTTCGAATTTGAGTTATCGGCACAAGACCAAACTCCGGAGCTACCCGACGCCTTCTGCGCGTCTATAATCGTCACGATGGAGGCATATGTCCCGGCGATTTGCAAAAATGTCCCGAGAACAATGATGGAAATGCTCCATGCAACTCCGGCATACCAGCGAAGGTTGGGAACATCTTTGCCCCTTGCCCAATTGTCATATAGCCACATGCCACCATAAGGCTGGAATGTTAGGAAAGTCCCCAGAAAAGCGCCAATAAGAGATATAAGATTGCCGAAATTTGGGACGGCACTGGCGATGATGTAGGCAATGAGAGTGATACCGAATGTGCACCCGAGCCAAGTGGACCAATGCACAAAGCTGTTGGACGTGAGGTGCTTCGTTCCACGCAAAAGACGGACAAAGACATGTTTGGCGGGCATCTGGTTCACACGTCAACATCACATACGGTACGTTGGGTTGAAAGGCCCACAAGGATGGGGGAGATGGGAAGAATGCTTACATGCGAAAGAATGACACACGATGCGATCAGACCAGGGAGAGCAATTCCATAGCACACCTTCTTAATCAGCGGGCCAGCGGAACCAAGAGCTGGGGATGCAACGTATGAGCCACAGAAGTAGTAGACGATGGTGGCAATCATGATGTAAATGGAGGTCTGGATCGTTTGGCAGATAGCCAGAGATTTCTTATAATCCCGGGGATCACGCATTTCAGCGACAATGTTAAAAAAACCTGGGGTACCAGCGTAGGCAAAAATGATCGAGGAGATTGACGAAATAGCCTGGGTAAAGGATGGCGAGGCAACAATCTTGTAGTCAGACTTCCAGTCTACCCCCTTTGGGACCGTAACTACGGACGGGTGATCCTGCAAACCGACGGCGATAGTGACAACAAAGACTGAATTTCGAAAGAGAGCGACATGATTAGCATATAGATATCTCAAACGTGGTAGGTTAAGCGCTGCCCATCAGCACCAAGGGTGACAAACTGGAAGTAATGATGGAGGCGACGCCCACCCATGCAATCCAGCCGACACGGCTGAGAGTTCGGATGCTAGAAATAAAAAATCCCATGATAGCAGCCACGGCAACAAATACAGCAGTACAGGTGCCATGGTCCGATAGTGCGTTAAACGCAATGGAGATGCTGAGCATGGCAGATCCCGCACAGAAGGCAAAGTCTATATGCATCGTTCATATTAGAACACTAGGTGAACTCTGGTAAAGAGAATTCACCATGAATCAAAGGGAAAAGTGACTCACAAAGGGTGTACGCTAAGCCGAACAACTCATGACCAATTCGGCCGAAGAACAGTGCACCAACTTCATCGATTCCGTAAACGCCAGGGTGATTCATCTTGAATACACCAATCATGTAGCCCGACCATGTTGTAATTGATGCAACACTTAATAGAATGATAGTTCCTGGTATCATTCCAAAAGTGTCGTATGCCGTAGGTATCGACAGGACACCAAGTCCGATCTGAGTCTTGAGCATTAAAACTGTCGTGACAACCCAGCCAACCTTTATTCGTACCAGTTAGCATTGACAGAACGCTCTAGATGAGGAGCAATAGAAAGCCTACATTGCGATAGTTTGGGCCATCCTCGGTGATTTCGCCAAAAACATCATCGTGCTGAACCGCGTTGTTGAAGTTGATGACTTCGCCATTTTGCGAAGGGACCGCTTCGAGGTCGTTGGACTTATCGTCCGGCTTCGTATCTTTAAACATAGTGCAAAAAGCGTAAGTGTATTTAGAATGACATGTGGGTATCGGGCAGTGTAAATGAGGAACAGTATGCAAATGTATGTAGTATGCGTGTTTGCAAATGTGTATAGGACAGAGGGAGCTGGAGCAACTGACGAGTGAAGGCATCCACTACTTGTATATATCCAGGCTCGGTCAACTCGTCTCTTTTCGGCATACAACCTAGACAACTACCTCATCCAACCACAACTTGCCAATGCATTATTTATGGGGGTGCTGCGGTTTGGGGGCGGGGTCCTGGAAGTAGTCCGAGTTAAATGATTGATGAAGATAACGGATGTACAGTGACTGACTTGACCCACGCAGTAGACCAGGCGAGAAAGCCGCCAGCGAAATACTACCATGATCTAAGCCTCACAGGTATATGTACGCTCGGACGGTAAAAAAGAATATCATTTATGAGTACTCGCAGGTGGTTTGTTAACCATCGAGATATCTTCCAACTGACTGCGTGGACTTTGCTACCGCGAATCCTCCGACCTTTCATAGCATGTTCTTAATATTCTCAATATTCTCAATACTGGAACAAAGAGCAAGACGTCGAACTGGAAACCTGTTGATCGCCGAGGTCTTGTATAAGATAATTCCTAAGGAAAAGCCATTTAAGCTTTACATGCTATGTTCCAGGCCTTTGCCCGTTTCGTGGCATGTTATGACGCATATCAATTGATATAACAATACTTCGTACGTCGTACGTACGGGTGAGTGTTACTAGTGAAAGAGCCATCTACACTTTGTTGGAATACATCTACGGAGTACCTACCCGTTCACTGTTATCTGTGCACTTGCCACTTAACGGGCCGAGGCAGGGGATTTGTATCAGAACCCGGCTCCCACTCCGAGAGGCCAACAGTACGACTGTACGAGTATAATAGCGGAGAGTCTGGCCTGGGTTGAGGGTGTGTCCGATTGGACCGTCAGGAACTTCCGATTCTGTCCATCTCTCCTTGTGGGGGAAAATGAACCATTAGTACACCGTAATACGCGCGCTGTTATCAAAAGACCCGGCTAAAGATAAGCGTCATGGCCATGCCTTATCATCAGCCCACACAATATTAGGAGTAGTAATACCCATAGCAAACACTTGCTAGAGTGGATACTCGTAGTTACCTGTGCTCGACGCTCGAGCTGATTCAAGAATGAGGAGGGTGGGGGTATGAGACACTGCCCTTGCAGTTTACGGCTTGTTCAAGAAGAACGTTGGGTATGGAAAGTACATGTATACGAATACGGCTTTCAATCAATTACCGATTTCCGCTCATACTGAGTACCTATACGAAAAATCGATCTACTTCATGCTTCTTACATTACGTACATTGCGCAAGGCAATGATGCCCTCATACTTTTACGAGGTGCGTACCTGAAGAGTCTTCGAGTCTGCTGACCACGCCGTGTTGGCGGCACGGCCGAGAACAGCGTCATTTCTCCACACATTGCACCAAATGGGGCACCCCAAGCTGGGGAATGACGAGGGTATTGATGACGGAGCAGCGCTAGCATCCTTAGAAAGAAAGATGGAAACCAAGAAGGTACTCTGCAAACAAAGATTCCGCGATTATCAACCGCAACTAACAGCCTAATATTTGTTAGCCTCTATCGGAAGCAATGGGCGCAATCGTGGTATAACGGTAGGAGAGAAGTGTGCCAATGGAGAATTCCTTGCAGTATACTAGCATAAACCAAACCATAAATTCTCGTTGTGAAATATCCGCATACTCCATGTCTCTACGTTGGCGTATGACCTATGTCTCGTGGGACATTTCACGTTGGCCATGCAACGTGCAGGACATTTCGTCAGAGTGGGGAAGCTACATGTACATGCTTACTTGGTTAACCCCAGACAACTGCGGCATCTTCGGCAGTGGATCCAATTAGTTTGTCACGTTGCAGAGGCGGCGACCGCCATGGTTTGGGATGATGATACTGCATGTATTTACCCCATACTGATATTCGTCTTGGCATTCTCGGACTTGTAAAATGTTTCTCTACATCAGTGCCTACACATCCCAGTTCTCTGCCTTGATCATTTCCAAGTTTATTGTCGGGGTCTGCAAGGATCATGGTTATAGAACGGTAACCGAAACCGAGAGAGGAATTATTAACGATTTTTGTTTTTTTGTCTTGTTTACAACGTGGTACATGTTGCACATCGTGACTGGGGAAACCAATGGGGGATGTCAATTGGCCATTGGAAGCAACCGCCTCTTTCAGCCTTGACTATGTTCCTGATTGTAAAGAGCATTATTATAATTGCCAAGCCATTGGAAGCCGTCCCGTCATTATTTCAACCCTCTGATGGCTAGGCAGATATGCATATTGGATCACAGAAGCTGGATACTATCCGAAGCCCGGATAATGTCCGAACATGAGACGTAACCCCTCTCTATCTGCGCATCGTAGGGTATTGGGTCTTTGATACACGTCCATGATTTCTAATGACTGGAACCCCAGGACGTGTGTGCCAGCCAACATATCTGGAATCAGCAAATAATGATGGCGTTTATGAGGAGTGTCGTATATTCATGTTGCTATCATATGGACTAATACTCCTGTGACATTGCGTCTGACGCTCTCGCTGTGTTATCAGTGAAAATCACAAAGAGAAGGAAGAAAAAAAGAACATGTCTACATGATATCGGATTTAGACTCCGTCGGTTTCGGAATCCATGGGAACCTTAATAGAGGCACCGCTTGTATATATCAAGATGGACGCAGGGATCACGGCGTATTCCTGGAAGCCACTCATACGAAGGCATGGCTTATCTATAGAACAGTCGTGTGCCCGGATGTTTGCCCCCTAATTGTCCAACCCTTTACTATCGCATGAATTTCCACGCAAGGTGTTGGAATTCATGTGCTGCATGTAATGCTTCGGAGGAATTGCGGAACGTTATAATCCTTCGTGTTAAAACAACAACAAGACTCTAAACAACATGACTCCAGTGCTTACTACTAGACATGTTATACGGTCTCTTATACAAAATAACATATGGAGACCTTTATCAGTCTTGTTAATGCATTTATGTACATTGTAGGATCAATGCAGTACTTGAGGATTGGCTCGGTTACTATATCAACATGTTGTACTACGCCCGTTGCTTCCGTAACCTTCTCCATGCCGACACTCGCGGACGGCCTGGGCTACGACACAACTCTCACGTAGGCTTACAAATGCCGTAAAGCGGGATTCAAGAACGTGGGAGGAGGTTTCTTCTATGCGTGGATGGCTAGTAGATGGAGAACTAGATATCAGATCATCAACGTTTTACCCATTGTCACATCTTGTTTAACGATTGTGTACTATAAATGCCGTTGGCATTAACCTATCTCCACGCGGCAACCTCTCAGAAAAATCCGGCAAGTACTTTGTTCCGATACCAAAGTAATTCTGTGCTTTTAGAAATGCGTATTACTCTGTTATCTATCTAAGGATTGATAAATACCCGCTCCACATTCTTACACCCTTTCGTATACCCGATTTAGCAAAATCATGACTCCTCCCTTGATATGAATTTGTCAACCCATTGAGAAAACATTGTTTAAAGAAAGGCTTCTGTGTATATAATCAGGCTAAAATAAGACGTGGTTTTGGTTAATTGCGCGGGAGACACATACGCAGGACACCACGGCTCGTTTCTAGTGATACTGTACATTTGTCCATGAATACTTCACAACTGGGCTCCTGAACAGCTAGCACAAGTAATAGTCAACATACTGCTGGGTACATGTAGGTATGCATTATCACCATAATGCTCCACTCAACGGTTACCGTAGATAGTATGTAGTAGGGGAATTAAATATGAGAAATACCTGCTTTATAGTGTTTTTGTATGAGAGGGTATTTTGATTAATTAGTGCTATAGGGTGCTGCAGAATGGGTGCAAGAATGTAAGGTATATTTGTATTAGTCGAGGGAGACTTCCCTATATCTCTCCAGCTACCAGTAAGATATATACATCCCTGTGTCCCTTCCTACTTCCTGACGCCCTGACGATCCCCTCCTCCTTCCCTCTAGAGGACGTGGAGAGGAGCGGGGCTCTTTCCGCAACATGCTCGCTCCTAGCACTGATGGAGGCTACATGTATTCTTCATTCATGTTGTATGTGAGTAACTGATCAGGCCTTGGTTCTGAAAGATCCTAACTATGAACTTGACCCAGCTCGTGGTATAATGCGCAAATTGATTATCAGCTCCACCACTCGAGATATGTATTACAAAGGAAGTTTAAAAGTGCATATTTTATAGATAGGCTATGGGTGGAAAGAATATAATGCCGGACAACACGCCTGTTTGTGCGGAGAAGAGCGGTGGTCCTTTCTTTCCACCCCTTGATAGGCATTTGTACAGATGGGACTTGGATTGGAACGGCACGACTAATTTATGCTCGTAGTATTTCTACCTGTGCTGAAGGGAATCTACTTCCCCTCACTCCATTTATAAGCATATCCTGGGTGGTCGTCCCGCAGCCTCGGTCCCAATCCATCTTGAAGGTAATTCTCACGCGTTGTCTTCGCAGCATAGTCGTTCCAGAAAACGCCTCGTTCCCTCAGCTCAGGAAGCAGCCACTTGACAATATCCTCAAAATCACCGGGGTTGACAGCATATGCCAGATTGAAGCCATCGACACCACTCTCGTCAATCCACTTTTGCAGAAAGTCGGCAACTGTCTTGGGTGAGCCGATGGCACGCGGATGAGCACCGCCGATAGCAAGCTCTTGAGCAATGCGTTTCTTCGTCCACTTAACTCCCTGGGTCCCTGGAACGGTGGCAGACCATGTGGAGATAATACTCTGGATTGCTCCAGGACCGGTAAATTGGAAGTCTTCATCATCGCTCCATTTATCGAGATCAACCCCGGTCCACCCGCCGAACAAAGTTAACATGCCTTCGAGATCGGCGTACTCAAGATACTCGTTGTACTTGGCTTGGGCCCTTTCATCCGTCTCGTCAACGATGACGAGAATTCCAGAGATTAGTTTTATATGGTCAGGGTTGCGTCCCTGATCAACTGCTGTCTGTCTCACGGATTCAACTGCCTTTTTCGCTGCAGAGGCCTCCATCCCGGGAAGAAACATGCACTCGGCATGTTTTGTAGCAAATGCCTTCCCTGCACTACTGGCCCCAGCCTGGAAAATGTATGGTGTGCGCTGAGGCGAGGGTTCGACAGTCAGAGGTCCCTGTGATTTGAAGTGTTCGCTGATAAATGTTAGCAAATAAGACCTATATGCAGTTAATATAAGACATTTGAGATAGGGAACGGACCCTTCGTGATCAATGGTACGGACCCGCCCTGGGATCGTGTATTGTTTCGATTCGAGGTCTTTGACAACGGCATCATCGCGCCAAGAGCCCTCCCAGAGCTTGTAAGTGACCGTTAGGAACTCGTCCGCAATCCGGTATCTCTCGTCATGGGCAATTTGCGTGGTTAGGCCTAAGTTCTTGGCCGCGGTTTCGAGATGGCTTGTGACGACATTCCAGGCGACACGGCCCTTGGTGAGATGGTCGAGCGTCGCAAACCTTCGAGCGAGGAGATACGGGTTCTCATATGTTGTTGATGCTGTGATACCGAACGAAAGATGCTTGGTGACAGCGGCCATCGCAGAGATAGCCAGACTGTTCTGTCAGCTTATAATGACAAATTGCTTCCATCGCAAAGGACTGAGACCTACAACGGATCGTTGATGGGGAATTGCGCCGCCCCAGGAAGGCCCGCGTCGATATTCCCTGCCCCCTTGTACACGCCATAGTGACTGAGGACATCGGCGATGAACACACCGTGGAACTTGCCCTCTTCAAGTACCTTAGCGAGGTTTGTCCAGTACTCAATATCGGAATACTTGGATGTTTGATCGCGAGGGTGTTTCCAGAGGCCTTCAGTATTATTCAGCACAAAAGTTAGCCCTTGGGTTGGATCCTGGTTCACATACCTGGAGCCAAATGGCCCGGGGTACTCATTGTAAATGCATTGAGGATCCACTGCTTGGTCATGATGGCGGCATACGTGAAGTAACTCGACGTTGTGGAAATATTTGTGCGGCCTTCCTGGCAGTCCTATTCCAATATACGGACTAATAGTACATGTATTTAAAGGGACAGATTGATTGATGTACATTTTGAGTCTTTCTCTTATACAAGTATTAGCAGTTATGCTGTTTATGACGAAAATGACGGCCATCCGAACCAATCCACACGTTCGGTTCCGATTCAATATTTAGGTGGCACCGTTTCCTGTTATTTCCAGATCTCCTCCTCATGGTAGTAACGCCAAGTGCTGAGGTGATTCGGTACAAAATGACACCATCGCCACAATAGCCACTGGACGGCATGGACAGCAGCGGCCGTGTGGAACATTCGTCGGGGAAACTTGCCATGTCTCCCATTAGAGAGAAAGAACCAATAAATACACTGACAGTTCCTAATAATTTCGTCGAGCCTCATTGCGTGACTGTTGCACAGTACGCGTATGGGCCAATGACTGGCGGACTACTGACGATCGCGCGCGGATTCCCTGTCCCCACGATACGGAAATAACACCGTCAGCACTATCATGTTGGCATAATCGCCCATGAGGTATCGCAATATGTACAGCTCAAGACGCGATCTCAATTGCAAACAACAGAAAGTACAGAAAATAGCCATGTCGCACCTCAATTGGCGAGGCTGCGAAGTGAATAACCGTACAACGCTTTCCGAAAGTTAACGTGCTACTGCATATTCTGTCCACCAACCAACGCCATAATGTCTGACGTTTCTCCGCCGCTATCACAGGGCGCCGGATACGGCGTTGTTGTCGGTCTGGGAGTGGCTTTTGCTCTAGGTACGATGTCCTGCGGTTCGATGGTCTCGATAGTATCAATTACTGACACTCGGCAACAGGCATGATATGGGTTACCAGAGCACTCAAAAAGACTTTCAATGAAGACAATGACTCGACAGAGACGTGCGTCAACTATTCGTACATTCCTTTTAACTCTTGTATCACCTCGCCATACTGACTGTTGCGTATAGGTTCATGGTGGCTAACCGCATCGTCGGTACCGGGCTCACCGCTGCCGCCGTCATATCCTCCTGGCTCTACAGCACAGCACTTCTGGGAGCGACTCTTCTGACATATCGATATGGCCTTGCCCTGGGTGTTTGGTGGGGTGCATCAGCCAGCACCATGGTATGCTTCCTCGCCGTCATTTCGATTCAAGCCAAGCGACGAGCGCCAAATGCGCACACAATGCTAGAACTAATCCGGGTCCGTTACGGAAAATGGGCGCACATTCTATGGATTGTTCTATGCCTTGTCAACAACCTGCTTGTCTTCTCAAGCATGCTTCTCGGGGCCAGTACAGCTGTGACGGCTCTGACGGGAATGTCTGTCGTTGCTAGCACATATCTTATGCCGGTACGTCCCACATCTGATATGAACGCCTGTCTCTCTTTACCTACTGTATGTGACTGACGATCGAGGGCAACCGACAGCTTGGTGTGGCTATTTATACCTATTTTGGAGGGCTGCGGGCTACGTTTTTGACGGACTACATCCACACATTTATCATTATGATAATCCTTGTATGGCTGACGATCAAGATGGTTATCGTGAAAGAGATCGGGTCCATCGGCGCCCTGTACGATGCTGTTGTTGCTGCCGACGCAGTGAAACCAGTTGAGGGGAATTTTCAGGGATCACACCTGACTATGAGGAGCGAACAATGCCTGTACTTTGGTATTCTGCACGTTATGTAAGTTCCGGTCCTTTTTTCATCACAATCTTGCCAGGCAGAATGCTCATAGTCTAGAACCAATTTTGGAACCGTCATTATGGATACAGGGTTCTGGCAAAAGGGCTTCTCTGCCGATGTGGCCGCTGCAGTCCCCGGCTACATCCTTGGAGGCGTAGCCTCTTTCAGTGTCCCTTGGACTGTAGGGACCATTGGTGGCTTAGCGGCCGTTGCTCTCGAGTCCACACCTGTTTGGCCTATATATCCCAGGGTAAGTGCCATGTTCCTGTTTCTAACAAGGACAAAAACACCACTTTCAGTCGAGTCTGACCGATATTTTAAGGCGTGATACTAATTTGTTGTTTGATCGCAGGACATGACGGACCAAGAGGTAGTGTCGGGACTCGTGCTACCATACGTTGTTCAAGCTGTTGCTGGGAAAGGTGGTGCCGTGGCCCTCCTGTTGTCAATTTTCATGGTATGTGTATCCTCACTTATAATTAACCCCTACGCCACCCTTAAGCACGTGTATTGCCGAATTGCATATAGCTGACAGCCATAGGCCTCCACATCAATCGCCTCGGCACAAATGATTGCTACAAGTTCGATCGTGTCATTTGATATCTACGGCACCTACATTAACCCAAAGGCCACCAACAAGGACTTGATCCGCTGGTCACACATAGGCGTCATCGCCACTGCCCTCGTTATATCGTCCATTGCAACCGGATTCCACAGAGGAGGCGTGGACATGACATGGCTGCTGTACTGCATGGGTAACGTCATTAACCCGGGCGTCTTCCCTACTTGCTTTGCCCTCCTGTGGCGTGGACAATCCAAGGCTGGTGCCATAACTGCACCTCTTGTCGGCGTCGCCTGCGGTATCAGTGTCTGGCTTGGCAGTGCCCATGCGTACTACGGGGAATTGACAATTGCCTCCACAGGCAGTACTCTTCCTTGTCTTTTCGGCTGTATTACTGCCTTCTTTGTGCCACTGCCTGTGACCTTGGCCATTTCCTTCGCCAAGCCGGCCAATTTTGAATGGAGCCGTTTCGGAGCTATTAAAAGCATCCAGGCGGATGATAGCAACGATGCAAATGCGACACAAGAAGCCAAGCCCGAAGAGACCCCTGAGCGGGCTAGTTTCATGAAGCGCATGAGCCGCTGGGCTGCTTTTTGGGCAGTCTTGACTCTCATCGGTCACGTCCTTTTGTGGCCACTGCCCATGTATGGCGCAAAGATGGTGTTTTCCAAACCAGTGAGTCAACTCTTCACCGCACGAAGTGTAGTTCTGTTATACTGACCATTCAAGTTCTTCACTGCCTGGATCGTGATTTCTTTTATCTACCTTTGGTTTACGCTGATGGTCGGTAATGTATATCCACTTGTTGACGGAGGCGCGAAAAAGATCTACTCTGTGTTGTCTGGAAAGGTGTTGAAACCCGAGCCGTCGGCAGAGTCGCCGGATACATCAGACCTAGAGCGCTCCCGAGACAAGACCAATGCTGAAGTCCGTGTGACGTGATGAAGGTTTTGGACAGAGCAGGACAATACCTCCTGCTTCACCGGGTTGCGCTATCGGGTGAGTTTATATAATACCTTGGTGGATTTACTGTACTTATGCAATGAGGAGTCTATAATGTTGTATTTACAGATGTAGCTAGAAATGTCTATGGAGAGATCTATAGAAACATGAAAACTTTGAATAGATCCAAGTATAGAGCACCTTGTTTGTGGAACTTGAAGAATTACTACAGTATCACCTGAATTGTCATTGATATTCTCTCCCGTGTTCCAAACAGATATCGCCTTGTTGAGCCTATAAAAGGGGGCTTGACGGCTATAATCAAACCGAGCATTGCTATCATTGTCAGTCACGAATCAAGTCAGAAGCCAATGATAGCGGTCGAAGACTCCCCGATGCACAAGATGAGATATCCCTCGATTCCAATTGTTAAACCCTCATTCTCTCCATGTCATATTAGCTTATAGCAGACAACTGATTGCGCTGATTGGCTAGTTAATAGTCCTCTGAGTACTAATAAGTCAACCGTCGTACCGAGGCAATGAGAGCTAGGTACATACCAAATGATATTATTTCAGTGCGCCTTTCACCGTCAATAACGTACACAATTAAGCTCATCACATATTATGAAGATGAAGCATAGAAGTTTCTTGATAGAAACCCTCTGATCGTCGTTTTGAGGGGTGGAACATTTGACATAACACGTGCCAAGCGATATATACATGTAACTTACGGCTACACTGATATGTGCCCGGTCCAATAAACCCATTATAGTGGAGAGCGTCCTCGGTTGTCGAGCAAAATCTCCGGGGGCCGGCCATTAAACTTTTCTACATTACCGGAGGATATCGAGCATCCCCGGACCCAATTCATTTTCATACAATCGGTGGCAGCCCGCGTTGTCTGAAAATCATGCATCGGCTCTTGTCGTTTTCTCCGGACAACACAATAACATCCTCAACTACGGAAATACTAATTACGGGACACCATGCAAACAACCCCCGAGTCCACCAATATTAAAGAGATCGTCAATGACGTTCGCAAACTTCTGCCTCAGAACAAGACCGCTGCGTGAGCCCTTCCCCACCTCGGCCTCGACTGATCCTCCCGTGTCATCCAATATAGACCAAGCGGTCTGGAGACTCTACTCACCCCCCTATTTGATTTATCCCACGCCTGACGCCCCCATAATATCATGCCTCATAGAACCTCTCGGTCTCCAAAATGATGACACCTTGTTTTGCTGACTCGGAGTAGTTGCCATCGATGCCGGAGGAAGAAAATAAAGTGTTCAGAAGGCCCTCCTTGCCCGCAATGCTCTCAGGCAGGGGTTGCGCAAGAATGCTCGTATCCATCTAAGACAAACTCGGTCAAGATACCTCAAAGGTGTGTATCACGCATCCGATTTCTTTTTTTTTTCGCTTTGGAGACATACACTTTCTAACTGACTCCCAAGGCTCATTGAACGACTATTGAAAGAAATAGGTCATCTCCAAACGATCAACAATGGTTTACTTCGGGAAAGAGAACAGTGGGCCGGTCAAGCCGGATCTGCCAGCTCCCAGTTTCCTACTCAACCGCTTCCTGGTGCGCCATCTAGCTGCGCATCTCCTTCTGTCACGGTTCTGGGAGTGAACAGTGATGGAGAGCTTGACAACCCAGAAAGTCCCCGATTCGACCATCCCCCTTGGTTCGACAGCCGGAATCTATTCCAAGACCCGATACTCATTGGTGAAACGTCCGATGCTGCCTTCGCGACCCGTTTTCGCCAAGTTATTTCCATACCCCATGCACCAGATCCAATTCATTTGATACGCGTTGACTATGCTTCAAATGAGATCCTCATGTCTCTTGTACGGACTACTGTCTCATGGCCCACTCCGGAGCGATCAAAGTTCCTCATAGAGGCAGCTGTCGTTTACCTCGGTCGCTGCCATTATATTGTTCACCGCGACAAAACCATGGAGGACTTCTCACAGCTTCTCAGGGATGGCTCGTCCGGAGGAGTGGCCCTTCGCAGCAAGTTCTGGGTATTGTTTGCTCTTGGCGAGCTGTACATCACAAAGTCTACCAAAAGTAATGCATCGTATCCCGGCATGGAATACTTCGCACAAGCCTCAAAATTGCTGGGGTTTTTAGACGAACGGCCTGGCCTCGATTCAATTGAGACACTGTTACTACTTGTACGCCAATTCCTCGTCTAAATCACATGCCTCGAATCGTTAACAATAGTCCATCTAGTCTTTATATTCGCTGGCCTTGAACAGACGCTATAGTGCATATACATTTGCGGGAACCGCTATGCGCTCTGCTATAGTCATGGGTCTCCACCTCAACATCCCCGAATCCCAACTTCCCGACCGAGTCGCTCGAGATCACCGAAAGAGAGTTTTCTGGACATCATACATGTTTGATCGTATGTGGGGATCACAGCTAAACCTTCCCGCCGCGATCCAAGACTACGAAATACAAGTCGGCCTTCCCTCTGACGAAGTGTCAAGCGATAATTACAGAGATGATACGGATTTTCTCGTCGCAAGCATCAGTTTGGCTGGGCAATTCAGAAATGCTACTGGGTCTATATATAACAACAATCCTGGTCGTAGAGGTAGCCATCTATCAACAAAAGTCCAGGCTGGTCTCAAAAACCTCCAACTCTGGCTTGAAGAGCTTCCGCAGAGCCTTCGCATCAATCACTCAATGGGGGGGAAGAACAATGCCAACGTCGTTTCATTACACCTGTCATTTTACCAAGTACGTCGTTCCCAAACATGATTCACCTGGACTCACCAGCGACGGACTACACTGACATCAGTAATCTCCAAGTGTATTATTCTGACCACTCGACCCATTTTGCTACACAACCTGCGTATTAGTGTAGCACATCAAGACACCAACCCCGAAACACCAGCGATGAAGATACCCGCGAGTGCATCGGCTCTTTCCGAAGCGTGTGCTAGATGCGCGAGACACTCCACCCGCTTATTGGCTCAGTCGTGGATAGAAGGCTCTTTTGTAACATTCGATTGTTTTTTTACTCGGTATCTCTTTTCGTCGTTGACAGTACTGGCCATTTCTAGTATTGTGGGTGGGAAAGACAGTGCGGCCGACCGCGAAGCATTTGTGGAAGCTGCAGGTCTCTTAAGACAGTTGAGGGACGCTGGAAACTGCGTTGCGCAGGAATATTGCCATCACCTTGGGGCTATGGAAGCTGCCATCTCTGATTATATTGGGAGCACTTCCGGTGATGTGCAGATGGCCAATGTGCCAGCTCCTCCAAGAGTTGATGAGTCGGCTCAGCCCCAGAAAGAAGACCCTTTACCGCACGATATGGATACAACAGAGGATATACTATTCACGGAGATATCACTGCAAGAGCTTCTATCTCAGCCAATGTTGGATATTCAGTTTCTAGAGGCCGCTGCCCGGGACGAATATCCCGAAAGTCTTCTTTGGTCCGCCAACGAGGGTTGATTCAAGACTCACCCCGTACCACCCGCTTGGTGTTTTTTATCAATACATATTACCTCAAATCTCGTGTGCTTAACTACGTTGTTCTACTCTTGGGGAGTGATCCTGGTGGGGGATGGGGAAGGGCTATTGCTATCACCACGGTCATCATTTGAAAATAATAAAAAAACTTATAACTACACTCAATGAATGTCACGGCAACAGAGGTTAAAATCGTTCCGTGTATGAATCAGTTTTTGATTAAATGGCCGATGATTACTTGTCACTATCGGTGTTTCCTATTTACTACCAAAAACCAGTTCTGATCAATCGACCGGTTCGCGACTCAGGGCGTGATTACGACCGATCGCCTACGTGGACCGGCGTCAGTCGACCGGCGCCGAGCCGATTGCGCCGTGATCCACATGTTTCGGTCAACTGCAGTCATCTCCGCACGACATGGTGTTATAACAGGACAGTTGAACACTCCGAAACTTCATCCAAACATTATATTAAAAATCGTCAAATTGGTGTATGTCTGTGTGCCTTTTCTGGGCTGTGTGCTTATATCCATCCATCTGCCGTCCGTCGATCAGGCGATGCAAGTCCATCATTAATTGGCTTACCAAACCTTCTTTGTTCTTCCTTTCTAACCGCTGCAGTACCACCTCCAATCGTCCCGCCAGATTGGGACCAATTCTAGAACCTTACTTCCACACGCATTGTCACAAGATCGACAAATGCAGCGAACACTACGTTTGATGCCCCTTGGTGGGTCTATTACACAGGGCGTCGGATCCATTGATCGAAACGGTTACCGAGGGGAGCTCTTGAAGCTGCTCAGGGCCAATAACCATGACGTTACAATGGTCGGCTCGCGTAATATGGGTACAATGGAATCCAACAGCCATGAAGGGTGGCGTGGCTTCAGGATTGACCAGATTGACAAGAAGGCAAGAAAATGTGTCAGCAATCTACGACCTGATATATTCACTGTCAATGCTGGCTCTAATGACTGCCTTCAAAATTTTGACGTTCCCAACATTGGTAACCGTATGAGCGATTTGCTCGAGTATCTCTGGGAGGCGTCTCCGGGCTCCACCGTTGTACTTTCAACACTGGTTGCCAATCGAAATCCAGATGTGGACAAGCGCATCGTCACTACCAATGCCGCATTTCGGAGGCTCGTGGAACTGAAGGAGGCTGAGAAGAAGCGCATCCTTCTCGCAGACATGTACCCACCCAAGGGTCCCTGCATTGAAGAACTTGGTGTTGATGGCACCCACCCTGAGAGCCCTGGATATATAAAGATGGCCACTATTTGGTATACAGCCATGGAGGAAGCAATGAAAAGGGGGTTCTTGGATGAATCATAGTATAGAAGGCCCGGGGTATGAATAAAGCGGATATAGGACAGGCGGCCTGGTACGTGAATGCGGTACATGGGGACACAGCTTGCTGAAATGTATCTACTTCATCAAGGGGGAATAATACTGGGATTGTGTGCAGTTAAATATAACATATGTGTGCGCCATGGACATTGTGAAGTTGAAGAGACGGAGCCTTCAAGTCTGGTGCGTATGCTAGCTCACGTAGTATGATTGAACCATGAACAAACCTTGTTGAAGGTGTTTATGACTATTCCCTTCGCGTCAAGTCTTTAGCCATTTGAAAGTGTTACGGAAATCTGATTGTTGTATTTATGTGTGTTGACACATTACATACGGTTTTAAATTGTACGCCGCACGTAAATGTGTTGCATGGTCACCGGTGCATTTTCCATCTGTCTTGAAAACCGTGCGGTCGTTCACTCTGTATACATGTTGGTATGCGAATGCCATCTTTCAATGTTTTATATTGCAGCCGTCTTAATGTTGTCATGAATGTTTGACTGCCTGGCGACCGGGAGTACTCGTACGGGCAATGTGTTGGTGATACAGGGTAGAGTTTTTGTTAATTGATGTGCCTCCGGGGAAATGCCCCAAGGCGGGCGCCGTGTTTCTCATCACGAGACTACATGTACCGTTCCATGTGTACAATTTTTCCCACAAAGACAATTCATTTTTAAAATACAAACCAAATAATATCCATTAACCGATGACTTCGTACACAGGTTGACAAGGAATTGGACTTGAATTCTAACTGGGAAAAAATATGGACTATGCGGGGTCGCACAATCCCGGTCCATGTCTGGAGTAAACAATAGGGGGGTGCGGGTCACGTCAAGATCACCGGGGCCCACTTTAGGCCGTAACACATTGCATTGGTCCACCTTGGGTCGTAACACAAAGTCTCAACTCACAAGAAACTGGTCATTATTCATATCATGAGCTCAAACTGAATATAACACGCTCCCGCCAAAAGGAAACAATCGCGATCGCAGCACCTGGACCAGCCATGCCCATTGTAGCTACTGAGGCGACACCTCCAAGCACGGCATGTCTCGTCCCCACAAACCCGAGCGAGCGTAGCTCCCAGGCACTGTACAGCGAGTATATAATACTCGAAGCTGCACAGGTAACAGAAGCAGCTACACTAAAAGGTAGCGCCTGAGACACTGCTGTCTGTGTCCAGTTCTTGAAGATTCCAGAGGTTAGCGGTGATGCGAGCCTGGCCAGGATCGGGACAGCCACGCAAAGGACGGCTCCGCAGACATGTGTGCGCTCGAGCGGTACCACGTCATCACCGGAATATATCCAGAGATCGGATTCCACTGCAGCGGAGTCTACCGGATTGCCTTCGCTGTCAGTCATGCCTTCGTACTCTGGACGCGCGGTGTTCTCGGTTATCTTGCTGCGAATGGCGGCAATGCCTGTGGTGAAGACCATGGAGAGCACTGGGAATGCGCGCCAAATATTCACAGCATGATGCCGTATTCCGCTTTCGCGGAATGGAAAGAGTGCCGCAATTGTTGGTACCATATAGCCCAAGACCACACCGGGGAGTATAGACCGAGCGATGGTTGACTTGACTGGCCTGGACGTTGCCGACTTTGTGGAGAAGAGCACTGAGGACGTGCAGAAATATGCGGTTACTGCATTCGGGCCGATAAATGTATATATGAGCGGGTTGGCTCTCGTCCTGCTTGGCGTCAGTGTTTCTAGTCTTCGTCAATCAGCCAGTATAGAGACATGAATGGGGCACCAACCACGATAAGGGATTTAGAGAATTTCCATTACGGAAATTCTCAGCAATCCATGTAGATATGACAGGTGCCAGGTTGACAAGTGTTCCCACCGGGCCATGGCCAACTGCCTGGCCGAGGAGCCCTCCAGTACCGAGCACTTGAAGTGCTCCGTTCACACGTCCGCCAAGATTTCTAGTATTATACCCGGAAATGTTTGCAGAGAGCAGATATCCAAGAGACCCAGATGAAAGTATCCACACGAAGCGTTTAATGAGGGTACTCGTGACGGGCTTCGCCGGTAGCTCGTCATCCCATGGGACCCGGTGGGGCCGATACGGGACGGGCAGTCCCTCGATCCTTGTAGCCCCAGCACAGATCGGCGTGACGACATCAACAAAAGCCTCTTTCCCAAGAAGTGGAACGAGGTGGGGAAGGACGTAGCGGCTGAGGGGAAACCGATAGCTGACCATCTGCTGGAGCGTGTGAGCCCCGTCGACGAGTCGCTTGGCTCGTTCGTAGCGTTTGGCGTGGACTTCGGATAGGGCGGCGCTGACCTGCTCACCGGACAGTCCGCCCGGACTTGACTTGAGCTGGCGAACGAGGGCATTGACAAATAACGCGGCTGATTCTATGGCCCCATTGCCACCTTGGCCCGAAGCGGGGTCGATCTGTAGTCGTTAGACCAGGGTTTTGCTCCACGACTACACGAAGAACAGGACGGCGTTGGAAGTCGTACCTTGTGAGCTGAATCCCCAATGGTAATGATTCTCTTGTAATGCCAGCGATCAAATACGTATTCCTCCAACGGTACGAGGTTTGAAATGATTTTCCTGTCGTAAAGATCACCAAAGGTAACATCATCGGTGATGCGATCATCTTGGTGCTCTCGGGCAAGTTTCTCCTCGTCTGCTTTACTGTACTTTGAAATGTTTTTGCCGTACTCGGTATGCGAGAGACCGTCAAAGAGAAACCAGTATGTCCGGTCCCTTGGCGCCGCCACGATCACATACGAATGACCATGGCCGAGGACTAGATGCTGAACCTGTTCGCCATAAGCGGGTGGCCGGTTGGAGATGCCAAAGATACACCTGGTGGACACCGGAACGCCTGCAAAACGTGTAAGTAAGCGCCAATAAGAGGTAGCGCTGAGGGGGTTGGTTCATACGGGATGTCTCATCATCGGCAAAGTACCCGGGACATTGCTGCTTCCCGAGACGCCACATTTCATCCCTGACAACGCTGTGGATGCCGTCTGCACCCACAACAATGTCGCCCTCGTACACAGAGCCGTCGTCAGTGTGGGTTCGGACCCCATTGGACAGAAGCTCGACATGTGAGACCCGCTTCTCGGTCAAGATTCGATCCTTATGTTTGATGTTGTCGTATAAGATCTGCAGGAGCATCTGCCTGTCGATAAATATGGAGGGATAGCTGATCCTACACCCCGATGATATAAGCACAAAGATTACATGAATCCACGTACAGAAATATGAAGAAATGCCAACGATAAAAGAATGAGGGTTACAAGCCGGAATTTACACAAGAAGAACCCGAAAAAAGAGAGGAACAACATGATATACTAGAGAATAAAGAAATGGGGTTCTCACCTCTTGATAAAATGGGTCGCCGTGCTTGTGTGTGTGGGAGCACTAACAGGGGTACCGTCTGGACCGTGCACGCTCCCGAATATGTCGCGGCATTTCCCGGCAACGTCAAGGACGGACTCGTAGCAACCCAGTTGATCTATGATTCGGAAGCCATTTGGCAGGAGGCCAATGCTGGCGCCAACTTGGGGGGCTATTCGCGGGTAGGCTTCCAAGAGGATATAATCGATGTCGAACTTCTCTAGCATATTGGCCACCGAAAGGCCGGCGATGCTGCCGCCTACGATGACGACCTTGAACCCCATGATGGCGAGCGTGAAAGAAGATGGTGAACAGCTATGCTGAGTTATTAAATACTTCATATTCTGCGACGGCCTTGGGTTATATATACGAGTGTGCGCATACGTAGAACGGAGGGACCCGTGCATGGCTGGGGTCTAACTAACATCGTCTCGGACTAATGCTACGTCCCGGGGAAAGACCAACAATGAATGCTACCTGTCGAAGAGAGAAGAACAGTACGACGTCGCGAGGAACACATATAGAACAGGGTTGTTTTCAACACTATTCATATGTCAAGTATCATGGACACACGCATGCATTTACATAAAAAACAGTTGTACATATCCCGTATATGTATCGCTTACTATGTACATAATGTAATATGAAGAAGAATTGAAGACGTTGGTAAAGACGTTTCGAAATAATGGCATTTTGTTCTCTCATTGTTGGAACGAAGTGATCGTCTGTTTTTTATGACAATAAAAACGTATGATTATCTACTTCAACTTCAGTCCTAGTAATCAATAATAGCGCCTCAAGTCCACGCGTAAGTGGTCCCGTTTCGTTATCAAATAAATGCCTCAGGCCACATGGCAGGCTTCAGGTAAGCACGTGAATAATACCCCAAGTTATGGTCAAGACACCGAGGCGGTGAGACATCTACGGAGCACCAAGGCGTGGTCAAAATGACAGCGGAAGGTACAGTGGGTTTCCTTGGTAGAAATAAGGTTATTGTTATAAGTCCATTGAATCCGTATTGGTGCTCAAAATAAACAAACCATTGTTTGAGGCAATTGGTCACCTAACACGATAACAATGCAGGACGAATCCTACGTCGTCAGACTTACACCTAGAAATTATTAAGTGATTCTTACATCTTCCCCAGTAAAGACCTTACCCTCTCGCTCGGCCCTGATCCTTGCCCGCCGTACTTCCTTAATATCACTCTCCACCTTCCTTGTAAGGAACCATAGCCAAGCATTGAACCCTGCAGCAATAGCCACACACACTGTGCATATGATAAACGATGTCTTGTACCCATTGGCTGCGTATTTTGACTGGAAGACCTGGGGAGCGATAATACCACCCACTTGAGCAACTGATGTCTGCAAAGCCAGAGTAAAAGCCGTGCCCGTTGTACCAACCAGAGTTGCAGATCTCCAGGCCCAAAACGGCACAAAGAAGACAAAGTAGAAGGCATTGCCAAGGACACACGCAGTGTATGTTCCAGCATTACTAACCGGTACACACAAGACGATGAAGAAGACCAAGATGCCAGCATTCATGAACTGAATGAAGACGGGGCGCGTGATGTATGCCCGGCGAAGAAACCAAGCAGCCGCTATGATGCCAATGACAGTAACCGCAGCGGGTGGTATATTGAGCAATTGATTTCTGGGTAACCCGGCAAATCCCAATGAGGTGGTGATGGTAGGTAGTTGCCAGCTAAGACCGTATCCAGCAATATTCAAAAAGAACTGAGATGCTGTGAATCCAACAATTTTCGGATCTTTGAGGGATGCAATGATCTCTTTCATGTCGAATGCTGCATCGTCAGTGCGGGGCGCGTTTTCTGACAACCGGAGCTCGATGTACTCTTGTTCTTCGGGTGTGAGCCATCTTGATGATCTCGGCGATTTGGGATAATCAGGGAGAATGAAGTAAATGACTGCTGAAAATAGAACGGTGAAAATTCCCTCAAGAAGGAACACCCTGTCATATGTTAGCCAGCCTGTCACGATAAGATTGTGTGGGAGTGGATTACCATCGCCAAGCACTCAAGCCGCCGACACCATTCATGTATGAAATCCCATAAGTGAGTACACTTCCCACAATACCGGAAAAGTTTTGAAATGCAAACATCCACATGATGGGCTTTCCATACTCGTCGCTGCGGTACCAGCTACACATCTGAGCAGCAAGGCCGGGAAAGAAGCCAGCCTCCATAGCCCCCAACAAGAAGCGGACTGCGTAGAAGCCCTCTTTGTTTTGGAGTGCAGCGTGGCATGCAACCACAATTCCCCATGTAAAGAAGATGCGGGTTTGAAATTTCCGAGGCGTGAACTTCTTAAGGAGTAGGTTGCTAGGGATCTCAAAGATAACATAGCTGATCTATATTGATTCCGTCAGCATACCTCGTTTAATTTTTCAGTTATGGGATGCCATACGTAGTAGACTGTTTGGACCCAGTTGTACTGATCCGCTGACATATTGAGTTCAGCAAGAACATTTCGAAACTCGCCAACTTGAAGCACTTTGATGGACGCCGCATTGGAGAAGTCTATCTGCTTGATCAGATACATGAATCCCATCAATGGTAGAAATCTCCAGTCAACTTTGCGCATGATTCGTCGATCATCCTCAGCACTGAAGCGAGATAAAAACTCGCGGCGATAGGAGTCAGTCTCATCTTGGATTTTCAGGGATATTAATTCTTCTCCCTTTGTCGAGTTAACCTGGGGGGGTATATCCACTGGATTGGGCGGCACTGATGCAGCCATGGCTGGTAAAGATGGCCTTCGTTTTTATGTGAGCCTCGCTTAATTGAAGCCTGGGAACAAATGGCCGAAGAGGATAGAACCCTATTGAAGCCCTGTTCGCGACGACTAGTGGACAGGTTTGAAGGTGGTGTACATCATGTCAATGTAACTACTATCTATATACGAATTCAACGGTAGGATAACGCCACGAGCCGAAAAATTGCGCCATGAGATATTGCAAATAGAACCGCAAGTTTCTAAACTTGGGCAAACTCGCAATTGGAGTGTTCTGTCCAAACAATAGTGGGAGAGATTGGTTTAATTGAAATCAGACGTTCCACGTCACACTCCGTCGGGGAAACATTCCTCTATCGCTTATTCCCGTCTGACATTGAGCACCTCATCGCTGCCAAAATGGTGTACCATGCTTGGCCAACAGCTCCTCACTTACACTGCTATTGTTTATAATAGAGACCTATTCTCTTAATTAATGTACCGATGACACAGGATCACTCAGGTAATCGCCCCAGCTAAGTCTCCGGCGAAAAGAAAGCAAGACAAAGCACTACCACTCGTCAACATGGGAGAAACTCCAAAGAAACGCATTCTTCTCAATGCCTTTGACAGTTTTACCGTAGGTCACATGTCATTTGGGCAATGGCGTAACCCGGAAGATAAATCAGCGACAAAACGTCGTGACCTTTCGTACTGGACCAACCTGGCACAACTACTGGAGAGAGGCGACTTCAACGCACTCTTCTTGGCGGACACATTTGGTTGGTGTGATGTATACAAAGGCGATGCTGAAGCATGTGTTCGTACAGGCACGCAGTTCCCCATGGGTGATCCAGTGATCCCAGTGTCTGCCATGGCCGCTGTTACGAAGAGTCTAGGGTTTGCAATCACATCATCGACCTCATTCGACAGCCCATACGTTCTAGCGAGAAGATTTTCAACCCTGGATCATCTTACAGGTGGCCGTTTCGGGTGGAACGTTGTGACGAGCTGGAAAGCATCAGGGTTTAAGGCGGTCAGTATGATACTGCCTAGTTCTCAACGGGAAGCATTTGCTGATCTCCTTTAAAGATTGGAATCGACCCCCCAGAGCACGACAAGCGGTACGAAATTGCTAACGAATTCATGGACGTGGTGTACAAGTAAGCTCATGAAGGACCCTAGCTACTGTGGACTTCTGTCTAATCACATGATCCTAATAATCGCTAGGCTTTGGGAGGGTTCCTGGGCAGACGATGCACTCGTGGAAGACAAGGAGAACGAGATATACGCCGACTACAAGAAGATCCACACCATACATCATGAGGGAAAATATTTCACTATCGATGCACCTCACATCCTCGACCCAAGTCCTCAGAGAACACCTTTCATTTTCCAAGCAGGAACCTCACCGTACGTAAACAATGACTGTAAACTTCCATTAACGAGACTAACAATTGTAAAGAGCTGGGATAAACTTCGGGGCCAAACATGCTGAAGGCATTTTTGTTGTTGGGTTTACTCCGGAACTGATCGCACCGCGTGTGAAGGCCATACGTCAAAAGGCAAACGAGGTTGGGAGGTACCCGGATTCTATCAAAGTTTTTGCATCATTTACACCAATAATCGGCCGGACTGATGAAGAATCCCGTGAGCGATACCATGAAGCCCAGAAATACGCGAGTGAAGAAGGTGGCTTGGTGTACTGGTGCGGAAATACACACATCGACCTCAGTCAATTCGGACCGGATGAGGAAATCACACCGGAACATGCCGGAGTATCGCAAAGCCGCATCGAGTCTCATCTTGCTATCCTTTCCTACCGAGGAGATGGTGTCCCCAAATGGACTGCACGCAATATTGGGAAAGCTGTTGCGCTTGGCGCGTCAGGGCCAGTTGCGGTAGGTACACCCGGGGACATTGCCACTGAAATGGAGAGGTGGATTGATGTTGCGGACATTGATGGTTTTAACATTGGGCACATTACCACACCGGGGACCTGGGAAGATGTCGTTGACCTTCTAGTCCCAGAGCTACGTAAGAGAGGCGTATACGTGCCCAAAGGTGACTCCGGAACGATGAGAGAAAGGTTTAATGGAAATAGGGAAAGTAGATTGAAGGACGACCATGCGGGTTCAAAATATAAATGGAGGACTTAATAGTTAGTATACGGTCGATATATAGTCCTACTAGTAAAAACAACGTTCTTAATCAACTAGATCATAACGATATATCGGGACTCTATCAGGTCACCGTTACTATATGTCTACCAATATTCCTACAAGGCATATATATTAGAATTAAAAAAGAGAGAAAAGGGATATTACGAGAAGGTTCGTTTTATTCTTATATTGTTTTTCTATCTAAGAGGCGGTGTTTTGACCCACCCATAGGCGACCGTGTGATTACAGCCAGATCACATCTGAGTTTTCGGTCGCGCTCCACAGATAGCCATTATCATCATAAACATGCCTCATTATATTGCCTTTGCTTCCGCTATTGTAACGCTCTACACATTTCCACATAGTAAAATATAACAATCAACTAATAGGTAATGAGATATCCTATGATGTATGGTTAAGGGTAAGTCTAGCTGACTTTATGATGTGGTGAGGGATCCCAACAATGTACAACAGTTACCCGGTAGCGCACCATACATGGTACATGTACTATAGCGTGTGGCGGCTGTGTATGTGGGTCAAAGGACGTGGCACCATGGCGAGAGTAACCTAGGGTGCTTTAATACTTTGCTGAGAGAGGGGCTTGCCGCGTCTACGTGTAATGTTCAATCGAACTCAACCAATTCTAACTTAAGCATGCCGCCGTCCCCCCAGGAATGCAGGGAAATGCCGGGGTTTTTGCCGAAAAAGGTCTCAACTGCTTGTGCAAGATGCAGGAGGCAGAAACTGAAGGTAAGCTGAATCCACCGTTTATCTGCCTCGTTGTACTGGTACGAAGAACGCCGCCCTAACGAAGTTCGGGGGAAGTGTGATATACAACGCCCGTGTCTTCTTTGCACTAGAGCTGGAGTAGAATGCGTGGCCTCGGATGCCAATTCTCGTAGACCCCAGCCATACCAGACCCGCTGTAGAAGGCGACCTGGAGATACTGGCCCTAATGAGGAACAACCCACGAGGCGCCGGAATCGACATGCTTCAAAAGATCGAGAGTCGCGCGTTGCGACATCACCGGAGAAACCACACACACCAGGTACATCGGACAGACTTTCGTCTAGGAGGGAAACCACTGCACCTGGATCCCAGAATCCCGCCTCGGGGAGTTCACGAGTTGGTGCGCTACGTGACGCGACGTCGGCAGCCATGAGCTTCGTCGGGCAGGTTGGTTCTCCCGATATTGACCCCTGCCGTATCTACGCATATACATGGTCTTAACGCTTCACATAGGCCTTTTATCATCATAACCTGACATCTCCAGAAGGCCCAGAGGTATCAGCTTTCAGTGCCCAGCAAATGTCACGCTCAACTGATGCAGGCAGTACTTCTTATGCCCACCCACCACAACAGACGAGGAGTTCGCAGCCCGCATCATCATCGCAGTATATCTGCGCACCACTCCGGGGTGGCCTACCTAGCCTCCTGGCTCCGAATGAGCTCGAGTCGCTCATGCCACCACAAGCGGCTGAGCTCCTCGTCGACAACTACTTCAATCGCATCCACTGGTTCATGTTGATCTTCCACCAAAGCGACTTTAGGGCAAAGTTTCAACAACTGCATACGGCTCAAACATGGAGATTTGGGTCTGTTCAGCAGAGCCCTGGATTTTTAAGTGTTTGCTTAGCTGTATGTCTCGTCAGCCTAGATTATATCAGCCTGGAGCAAAAGAGACAGTTGGCCGTTCTGGATGTCTCTCCGCCACACTTGAGGGACCAGCTACTTTCCATTCTTCGGCAGAAAATTCTGGACGTCGTCTCCCTGGGATCAATCGAAGCAGTTCAGACATGCATCCTCCTAGGAAGTTTGTGGCTGTACCGTGGAGTCCCCGAACTTGCGTGGCCAATTTGCGGGTGCGGACTGCGCATCGCGCAAGCTCTCAATCTTCATCGGCAGATACGGGAACAACGGCCGATATTGGACCTTGATGACCCCGCAGAGAGAGCCGCGGAGACACGCAAGAGGTGCTGGTGGGCTATATACGAGATTGACACTTTCTGTTCAATGCTCTACGGGTATCCACTCGGAATAACAGACAGTGACTGCGATGTTCAGATGCTGAACACATATGCAGCGAGTGCGAAGAACTTGACGTGGAGTTCAGTCGCGTCACAAAAAGCACAAGGTAAGGCAACTCTTCTCTCATACAAACGATGTATGGCCGGGCTGTCGATTATTGTCAAGTCAGGCCTCACCAACCTCTATGCGTTGCACCGAAGGGCGCCTGAAGAAGATGCTGGTATTACGCGCAGTTCGCGTCTTAGCGACCTGGCGGCTACAATTAAGGCTCTAGACAACCGCCTCCAGGACTGGCATCGAGAATTACCAGTGCAATTGCGATGGGGGCAGAACATGGAGAGTTCGGCCCAAGTGCGCCGGTCCGCATCCGAACCCGAGTCCGAACTGCACGCACGTCTGTTCGAGCTTCAGACATTAACACTCAAACTTGCGTTTGAGGCTGCCAGAATTCTGATACATCGACCATGTATATCCTATAGATCTTCGCCAAAAGCCAATTCACAGGAGGCTTGGGTAACTCCGCCAGAAACATTCCAGTCTTCAATAGAGACATGCCGAGACGCAGCTCTGCAGATATCACGGGTCGGAACCAGCCCTACAGCCAGAAACGCAACAGACACATATGCCTTGTCTTTCATCTCGGTGCATCTCTTTACGGCTGGAGTGGCGCTCTCGATCATTGCAAGTCTGCGTCCTCTAGCCCCGCAATCGCAAGAAGCAAAGCTGGGCCTCCGACGCTTAATGGAGATGCAGTCTCTACTTAAGGCCAAGTCACTCGTTGCTGAGCAAGGGTTTGAGCTACTGAGGAAACTCATGAAACTAGTCATGCAGAAGGAGACAAGCGCCATGTTGGACTTCGATATGACTGAAAGAGACGAATCTGGGACCTCCACGGAAGCAAACAAGACACTGTACGGGGAGGACGGGCAATTGCCTGCAGATACTTTGACTCAGCCAGCTATCAATGGACCTGGTGTAAACTCTGAGAACACGCCCCAATCGGGAGATCAAATGACGTCTCAATTTGGACTCCATGAAGATCCAATGGTGGCACAAGCCCTCCTAGATCTAGAACAAGGTACGCATGCCATTTTGTTTCCGCAAAAATACGGTATTTCTAACACATTAACAGTTATGGGCAACGCCCCCAATGATCTAGCTGCCAGTGCTGACTTAAATTTCGGTCAAGATTTCATCGAGAATTGTTTTGATACCCAAGACCAGGGATGGATGTGGAGCTCCAACATGTGGATGTGAACTTCATCTTGATTGGAGTCAACTGCTACTGGATTGTATTCACGGCAGCTGGAAGTTGTTGCAGCTATGATAGAAGGGACCTATGGACGGGTTACATATAGTGAAGGTGAACATTCGACTTCTAGAGTCCATCCGTCCGTCATCAATTGTACATTTCCTCCACCAAAGCCGTGACATATTTATAGCGTCGAGCAAGAAGAACATAATCCAATATTCTTCCTGTTTATTGGAAAATATGGGCCGTTTCCCCTGCATTAGATGCTACTTGGCAGACATCTGGAGTCTACTGGGTGCCCAGGCGAGGACTTAGAACCCAGATGGACAGGTCTCAAAATTAGCCTGTGTGTTGGGTAGCATGGATAGAACCCTTCCACACTCACCGGACAGAGGAGAATTGTTATGATCACTAAGACACCTCCAATGTTCTCATAGGCGAGGCGTATTTGACTACTTCGGCCTACGATGCCGGCTGCACCCATGTTAATCGCCATATGGCCTAGAATGCCCCATTCGGGGGATGTTCGCCACCTAGTAGGGTTCGCCATCTGTTTCCCAATCGGGCGTGCAATAGTGCGCAAAACTCCTCATTCTGGGAATAGGTACTGCAGGAGTTGAGCATTCTGTTAACCTGGGTGTTAATAGTCCCTACTGGTATAACACTTATTGGTTAAAGACACACCCCCTAAGTTTCCGTATAGCTCGCAGGTGATATAGAGTGCTTGTTAATCCGCTTTGCCAGTGATCCAGTTCAAGGTAACCACTGCTCCCCCATGACGATGGCGGAAATGGTACCGTAATTGACAGGCAAAAAGCATAGTACAGGTCAAGGCCGCATAAAAATATCGTAAATTTTGGTTGTAAAATCACGCACAGTTCTAGAAGAGCAGACCAGCAGCAGCCTAGTCTAGTGTCACAATTAATACCCGAATGTCTCTCCCCTGCCATAGAAAACAGGAGCGAGGGGTGCATGCCCTCCTTTGACTTCCCGGAATACAGTAACTCATTTTCCTAGCATCACCGGTGGTTTCCAATCTCCCAAGTCAAATAGCCTCCATCGATCGTGACGAAATTCCCGTGGACAAAGGTACTGCGGTCCCCTAGTAGCCACACATCAGCTTCAGCAACATCTCCGTTCCCTTCCCAATCCGCGAGAGAAAAACCCTAGGCCTTTCACCCCGTTTCTGCCAACTAATACGAGGAACTCAGCTTACGGAATTGTCTTTACTAGTATGCATGTAATCCCGTCGGGTCGGAATCCTGGAGGATCTGCACCCGGGGAAAATTGCCCCACTTCGCAGTTTCTCGTTCCACCGGAAGACGACGATGTCTGTTCCTCAACTTCGAGCTCCTCCGGTGGAACGTTTTTCTTCCGTCGGAAACGGGGGACACAGGGCATTACACAACAACATGCCGTCCCTGAGAAGTTGAAACTGAAGACTAGAGATGTCGGCTCAAAATTCGGGGTGCCGGCTTGTGTGATAATTGAATATGAGTTTCATAACAGTGGTTGCACGTGCGTTTCCACTGCTGAAGGTCCGGATCATCTATCGTAACTGAAGTGCATTTTTATATTTAATTCTATCAACATATCGATACCATTGAAACGTTCAAGAAACATATACCATATATTCATACATTTTCCAACCTCCCCAATTCCCGTCACTTCTGCACGACAGTATCGCTCGTCAGAATGTCCGCCTCTGAGAATACTATCTCCGTCACCTTGACGCAGATCTCCAAGATGATCGACCACTCACTCCTGCATCCCACCATGACAGATGCCGACATCCTCGAAGGACTACGCATCTCAAAGGAGTACAACGTCGCCACCGCCTGCATCAAACCCTACCTCGTTCCCATGGCCAAGAAGGAGCTTGAAGGTAGTGATGTCAAGGTCTGCCCTGTTATCGGCTTCCCCCACGGAAACAGTACTACTGAGGTCAAGGTGTTTGAGGCCGAGAAGGCCGCTGTCGCTGGAGGCCAAGAGATTGACATGGTTATCAACATTGGCAAGGCCCTCGGCGGCGACTGGGAGTATGTCGCGGACGAGATCCGCCAGATCAATCTCGCCGTCGTCAAACACGGTGCCATTCTGAAAGTCATCTTCGAAAACGACTACCTCAAGAACGAGCACATAATCCGTCTTAGCGACATGTGCTCCAACATTGGCGTTGCGTTCATCAAGACCTCCACCGGATACGGCTTTGTTAAGCAGCCCAATGGCATGTACTCGTACATCGGCGCCACCGTACCCGACCTGGAGCTCATGAACAAGAACTCCAAGCCCACAGTCCAGGTTAAAGCAGCCGGCGGTATCCGCACCCTCGATGACCTCCTCCATGTCATGTCTCTCGGCGTTACTCGCATCGGTGCCACCGCCACTGTCGCCATTATGAAGGAGGCAGTTTCGAGGGGAATCACTAACGAGCCAATTGCCGTTAGCTTTAAGCCTATTGCTAGTACTATTCTAGGTGGATATTAAATAGTTATTACTTTAAGAGACTAGTATTATATTAAAGAATTAATACGAATATTCTAGTTTTAGTAAGAGGATTAATAAAACTTTCGTAAGATTAAACCCTAACTACCTAGATCGGGTATTTTAACCCTCGATTTAATAAAACTACTATATAAACCGGCGCCTTACTTATCCCTATAGGGGGGTTAAAAGAATCTTAAATAAAACTATAATAGAGTACTTTAAAAAAAAAAGGGATAATATTAATTAGTATAAACGAAATAAAGTTATTATATATATAAGTTATATATCTATATATATATATAGGTTAAAGAGGTATAAAAGATTACTATAGTAAAATTAACTATTAATAATATACTTAGTAGTATAGTAGGGCTCGAGGGGTATATATATTTTTAAATAACGCTTTATAATCTTAACGTTTAGGTACCTATATATACTATAAAATAAAGTATTATTAAGTCCAGGCTAACGTCCCTTTTTAGGGGATCCTTATTATATTACTATTAATAAGGAGGTTAAATCTCTAGGAATTATCGGGTTCGGGTTTAGACCTAATAGGTAGAATTAAGGGTTAAACGATAGGGGTATAGTCTAGTACTAGTAGAAGCGCTCTACTAGGCGTAATAGTACCTACCCTAGACTAATAAATAAATAGAAAATACTAGTAAATAGAGCGTATTCTCTTTTATTATATACTTAAATTCTAGATTTCGTACTCTTTCTTTAATAGAGTTATTCGTAGTTAAAGAATAATAGTATATATATTTAAGATCTTAATAGGTAGACGGTATCCTTATTAAATCGGTATATACTTAATAGACTCTACCTTTATAAGTTTATTAAAATTCTCTCCTATAGATTTATCTTTAAGATATATAAAAAAATAAGTTTATAGAGATATTTAGTATATTATTATTAATATATATATAAATTTTTAGTAAATTTCTAGTCTTATATTAATTATAATATACTATATTCTTATTATAGTTCTACCGATAGTGGTTACGTGGCTATACTACGAGGTTAGTAAAGTCTCCGCGTAGCCGCTACGACTCTATAGTAACCTACTTTATATA
>FYEV01001775.1:0-58723 GCA_900188565.1 Geosmithia flava
TATCTATTATATTATATCGATATTTTAGTAGATTTACCTTTAATATATATTAAAACCTACGTTTATAATACTAGCTACTTTAATATACTAATATTTATAGTCTTTCTATATATTATATATACTATAGAATATACCTAATTTTACGATACTTTAAGCTTCTTTTTACTATCTATATTTCGAAATTATATACTTACTATATATATCTATTATATTATATCGATATTTTAGTAGATTTACCTTTAATATATATTAAAACCTACGTTTATAATACTAGCTACTTTAATATACTAGTATTTATAGTCTTTCTATATATTATATATACTATAGAATATACCTAATTTTATAACGCTTTAAGCTTCTTTTTACTATCTATATTTCGAAATTATATACTTACTATATATATCTATTATATTATAACGATATTTTAGTAGATTTACCTTTAATATATATTAAAACCCGCGTTTATAATACTAACTACTTTAGTATATTAATATCTATAGTCTTTCTATATATTATATATTAAATTAAGTAACCTATAGTACTTTATTTTATAGTATATATAGGTACCTAAACGTTAAGATTATAATATATAGTTTAAAAATATATATACCCCTCGAGCCTTACTATACTACTAAGGATATTATTAGTAGTTAATTTTACTATAGTAATCTTTTATACCTCTTTAACCTATATATATATAGATATATAACTTATATATATAATAACTTTATTTTATTTATACTAATTAATATTATCCTTTTTTTCTTTTTTATTTTAAAGTACTCTATTATAGTTTTATTTAAGATTCTTTTAACCCCCTCGCGGGGATAAGTAGGGCGCTAGTTTATATAGTGGTTTTACTAAATCGAGGGTTAAAATACCCGATCTAGGTAGTCAGGGTCTCTCGCATTTAGTGGATTTCTATTGGCTCGCTTACTCGCCTACTTGCCCTTCGGATTCACTTATCAGAAGCCTTGCCAATACGAGCACCTCTCCACTCTACATGTTCTCTGGCTACTGATTTTGTAATGCCATACGAATATATACAGTCATAGGCATGATTCTATGAATGCAATCTATTGGCAGGCATAAAGCTATGAAACCTCTGTTTATATGTATGTACATGCATTAGCTACCGGGGATGGTAGAGGTTCATGTACACTATGTATGTACCCTTTGGTTATTATACACCTAGAGGCAGTCGACACGTTGACATATAATGTGGTTAGCCTGGCATTGTATTCTACATAAGGAATATTGGACGCTACACGTTTCTAGATGTATTTTTGTTTATGTTCACCATAGACTACCTCTAGGATTATTAGACTGGCTTAAATGGCCACCCAGGAAGTAATTGGTATACATCTACGAGTATGCGTGCATCCATACGCCGTCATTTCCGTGGATGTCCGAGAGTAGTTTATTCGGAAACCCATATTAGTAGGCTGTGCGAGGTGTTTTTCATTTCGAACTTTGTTCTCATGACTTATGTACTCCGTACTTGCCTTCGTAAGAGGAATATTCAATACGTCGAATCGGGTTACTCTCTATGCGACCTTGGGGCGATCGCCCATGCGAACCCGAACTTCGCGGGGCCCGAGACCCGTAGTTTATTATAGTCCACATGTAAAATTGCATGTAAACGACTGTTTTGCGCCGTATTAACCTCACCTGGTATACCATGAAGCATGGCGAATCGCAGTGGAAAGCTAAGTGCTGCCTGTTGCAGCCATGGTGAAGTGGCCAACTATATAAATGTTCCGATGGCCTGCTAACAACGATTCACTTTTTCTTGCCAACAAATCAGCTCATTCGACAACAGTGGCAACCATGGCAGCCTCAATTATGGGATCCTGCAATCCAGCCACATTTTCTCCCTCGCTGTTCGGTGCGGAGATACTCAACATCACTGCCTCTGCTGTAACCAATTACAGCGCCTCTGTTCCGGAAGCGTATCGCTTCGTATCGCCGGATGTGCAACTACGTGGTGCCAACTTCTGCAATGTCACCGTGTCCTACACGCACCCCGGCCAAAATGATAACATCATTGTTGAATCTTGGCTGCCTCTCGACTCATGGAACGGAAGGCTTCAAGCTGTTGGTGGGGGCGGGTGGGTAGCCGGTCGCTTCTTTTTAAGCTACAATGCTATGAGCGGCGCAATTGCCGATGGTTTCGCTACAATCACTACCGACGCCGGACTGGGGTCCGCCAATGAGCCCTCGAGTTGGGCTCTTTCAAGCCAAGGAAATGTGAATCTTTACAACTTGCAGAATCTGGCTTCTGTTTCCCTAAACGACGAGGTAAGTCCAAATACATTGTTTCTTGTCGTTCAAAAAGATGCCGAATTGCTTACATGTTTTCGATTCTTTAGGCCATCATTGCCAAATCTCTGATCAAGAGTCTCTATGGGCGCGGTCCTGAATACTCTTACCACACGGGATGCTCCCAGGGAGGTCGACAAGGCCTGATGTTGGCACAAAGATACCCGATGGCGTACGATGGTATAGCCGCAGGTGCTCCAGCCATCCAGTGGACCGAAATGGTACCCCAGTCCCAATGGGCCCAGCAGGTTATGAATGAAATGCAGCATTATCCCCAAAGCTGTGAGTTGGACGCCTTAACCGCAGCAGCAATCGAGGATTGCGATGGGCTGGACGGTGTAACCGATGGAATTGTTTCCAATGTGCGTCAATGCTTGGCCCGAGTCGATCCGTTTTCACAGGTTGACAAGTCGGTACACTGCACCCAAACAAACACCACTGTTGTGATAACTCATGCTGCTGCCGTTGTTGCCAATGCCACGTGGCATGGGATGCAAACAGCAAGTGGGAAGCAATTATACCACGGCGTCGCTCCAGGTGCAGACATCACAGGCCAAAGCCTAGGTAGCTATGGAGCACCCGGCCTCGCCGCCACTGACTGCACAGAATCTGGATGCGTGGGAGTGCCCAATAACCTGGGATCGCTCTGGTTGAAGTTGTTTGTGGCCAAGAATCCCGCCTTGAACGTCACCAGCTTGACACGACAGCAGTTTGACCAGCTCGTGTACGAGGGTGGGCAGCAATATCGATCAATTGTCGGCTCTGCAGACCCGGACCTTACTGAATATCGCGATTCCGGTGGCAAGTTGCTTACATTTCACGGACTGGTAAGGCGCTCTCAAATACTAATCATTGATCCAATCACTATACTGACAGTTTCTGAAGGCCGACACTATCATACCCCCGGGAGGAACAGAAGATTACTATAATTCTGTTTCCGAGGTTGTTTCGGATGTCCATGACTTTTATCGGCATTTTGAAGTTCCTGGACTAGGCCATTGCTTTGGTGGTGCGGGCGGGCTACCGACCCATCTGTTCAAACAACTTCAAGATTGGGTTGAGAGGGGCGAGGCACCTGATCAAACACCTGGAAAGGTGACCGTGCAAGGAGATACCCAGGGAAGAGTACTATGTCCCTACCCGGAAAGGTCTTCTTACGATAAATCATGTGGTGATGTCTCGTCAATTGAATGCTGGGGGTGCACAGCACAAGGAACTGATGCCCCGATCAGGCCTACCAGCAGGCAGTCAGTCATTTCACCCAATCTATAAGCCATTAGTTTAAGATAAAACATTATATGTATGTCTGTCTTTAAGAAGGCATTCAATAAATCCCACTCTTGAACTAGTAAACATCCTGCAACATAAGTAACCTTACTCCGATCTACTGATCTCAAAGTGCCTCGCCTCCCTTGCATAAAAGCTACATTATCCTGGAACTACGATCTATTTATTGAATTGTTTAAGCATCTCACAGTATAAGGGGCGGCGGCAGCGTATGTATACTTGGCATTCACGTTTTCGCCCGTGGAAGTTGTACCAGAGTGCCGATGCGGCAAGGGCATGGGTACAGTGGTAGGGATGCCTAATAGGGCCTCATATACTGTTTATTCTCAGGTATCAACAGGAACATTAGTCGTTGTTTCGATATTCGTGGCTTTTCCCGTCCTTGCTATACCATGGTTCTCAATGTCCGTGAGGCGCCCAGCCGTGCCACCAGTCTTTTGATTGTTGAATTGCCATGCCCAGATACGTGCATCAAAAAGCTCATCAACCTCCTCGAGTGAGCAACCCTGTGAATTTTCATATCAGTATACATTAGAGCCCCTTGCAGATCATATAAGTAACCACAGCAAAGCAACAACATACCTTGAGCTCGGGAAAGAAGAACCAGCCCCAAACCAGGGCGAAGAGACACACACTTCCAAATATCCAACCGATCCTGGACTGAAGCGTAGGCAAAACATAAGGTGTTACGAATGTGACGATGAACGCAGTCAGGACATCCACACAAAGTCCAGCAGCCTGTTTCCACACATCGAATTAGCTTTCGATGCTCCAATTATTCAAGCTTAATGTGTGGTGGGTATCCTGAACTTACCATAATCTTCTTGCGCATACGTACACCGCCAATCTCGGCCCCTGTCAGAAAGGCACAGTTGGTGGCGGAGATACGTGTGAAGAAAGGTAGTATCATGAAGCATGATACCATAGTGCGCGTCTGGGCTTGGTTTGGGTTAGAAGTGTCGCCGATACCGGCTCCTAGGTACAGAAGGAAAGCAGAGACACAACTTCCGTAGAGGAATAGAGGCCTGCGCCCGGATATGTCAAAGAGCACGGTCCCAGCCAAACATCCCAGGGCACCAATGGCCTGGCCGATCATATTGTATGTGAAAGACATGGCTCCCAGACCCTGATCCACATAGAACGTGGCAGCGTATGACTGAACGAACTGGTTTCCATTATTCTGCTGAATGGCGAATAAGGTTGCGCAGATCCACGCCTGGCGAATATACCTTGTTGTGAATATATCCATCCAAGCACCCTCTTCGTTGGACAGGGACCTTTCAACAAGCTCTTGCATGGCCGCAAGCTCTGCCTTGGTAGAGCCATCCTCAACTTCTGTCTTCTGTCTGATCTGATCAAGCTTCTCTTGAGCCAGGTCCTTTTTGCCCTTCAAAATTAGCCAGCGGGGTGACTCTGGGGTGAACGGCACTAAAGCAAGGATGAGGACGGGCGGAATAAACTGGACAGCTGCTGGAATTATCCACCCGCGCTTGCCGACTTCACTGGCAAATGCTCTGGACATCCCTGCCCCCCAAAGATTACCAAGAGCAGTGAAGAACATGAGAGAACCGGAAAGCAAGCCTCTCGTCGCGGCAGGTGACGTTTCGGCGTTGTAAGATGGCACGGCATTCTCCACGACGCCGACGGCAAAGTAGGCAACATCGCGTCCAATCGTAAACTGCACCCAGTGCTTGGCGCTCACCTCCACTGGTGATACATTGTCAGATGGGTTGACAGACAGGGGCGTATTAGATACCACTCACGGATAACACCGATTATTTGAATGCATGCGGCGGCGTACATGGTTTTCTTGTAACCACCACGATCAATCATCCAATCCGAAAGAAAACACCCCAATATCTTTCCAATCCATGGTAGAGAGTTCATTAGTGCCTTTCTAGTGGGCTGCAGGGTCATCTCGCCACCATCGTCTTCGGTGCCAAAGGTATTCAAGAAGGACGGCAGGGCTTGCAGGGAGCCAAATGAGCCGGTGTCACTGTCTAAATTGTTAGCCGAAGCCAGTCATAGAGGAAATCGTTAGCTTGCGGGAACGTACAGTCCAAACATGATGGCGCCGATCAGGTAGCTGCTGCAGCTGAACAACAAATACGGCGTAATTAGGCGCCATGAGGCTGGGAACATGGTGGGCAATGCGGCGAGAACGTATCGCGCCGGTAAGAATGAAGAGGCTTTATCAACTGATAGCCGCACCTTGGAAAATGAAAAGCGGCTCGTGTTTAATGTTATACTTCCCCAGATTCTTGACAGGCACTACTCTACAGTATGCATATTATAACTGCCTACTTGTTAGGCGATGTCGTGCGATTGCGTGCTGAACCGAAAAGCCGGGCCCACACGCTTCGGACGAATGGTGGGGTCGGTGCCAAGACATACCGAGCCGGTGGGCACCGGCGAATTGGCCGAGGTGCCGGCAGGCCTCATTGACATGTCTACGTATCGGAGTCCAAGTAATATTACAAAATTCTGTGTTGACAAACATTTGAGGTATCTGAATATGAACTTATCAACAAAGGGGCCCATTTTCTTACCCCGTTATAGAAGCATGGTTGACTTCATCTTGATTCGGGTTCAGTTCCTCTGGGGCGGTCGTGGCATCGACTGGACCACCCCCGCCGTCCAAGGCACTTTGGAACGCCACCGGATCCCATATTTCCTGCGCGACCCCATTCCATTGGAATACGTCTTGGGAATCGGGGGTGCCAGGCACGGCGTTGCCAAATCCCACATGAGTCTCGTTACATTGTCCCTCGCCAATAGACGGCATATTATGTAGTGTCGCAACCCTATCAATGCCCCCGTTTTGCTGCTGCGGTTCAGGGCGAGAAGTGTCATGTATGTCGAGCTCGTAGCTATTGTCGATAAACTGTGATCGGTAGAGGGCACTATGCTTTGAAATGGCTGATCCGCACGCCATTTGATTAACGAACGAGTCCTGTACACTGGCTTCTGCCTCTGAAAATCGATGTACGGCACTCGCAAGATCTTGTACCTTTGTCCTACTGTCAGTTCGTGAACGTTCCAACTGTGCGTAGTCTTCAGATCAAAACCTTACAAGAGGTTCTATTGCAGGGTATGTGTTGACCATTGACTGCGTCAATGTAAGGCAGACTAAAGCGTGCCGCAGAATCTCAGCCTGATTTATGCCGAGGTGGTTTTTGGTCGTCTGGTCGCTCAGCAGTAATATCTCGACAATTTTGAAGGCGCATTGCGCCATGTCAGAATCTAGTATACACGCATCGCTGTCCACTTCGCTCAAGGAGGTGAAGATGAGCGCGACAGATAGCGCATTCTCGAGGCACTTGTTCTGGTATCTGGTAACGAGGGGCTCGCCAAATCCGTTGGCGAGCTTCTGACTGAATGTCCGAGGGATTGTGGGCATCAAGCAGCGAAACAGTTGGCAGCGAGACGTATGCCACAAGACATGTGTCATGACGAACCTGGACAATCGTGGGGAGAATGCTCTCAATGATAGGTTTTCGCGGGAGAAGCGCTCTGGCTGTGGCAGCTGTGACTGGAATTCGTCAAGCTTACTCTCAAACTGAAGGAACTCTCCGCATGAGTTTAGGTGAAAATGCCGGTGAATTCTCTTTGTATATCTGCAACTATAGTCAGCAAAAGTGTAGCACGTTGTACAACCAGGGAGCGCTACCGAAGAACGTCGTCATTTAAATATACTATTCGTACATAGTACGCAAGGATTCCAAGTCTTTGTGTGGGAGTTTCTCGAAGAGTGGTTGATACATTTTCATTTCCGAGCTCGAAGTCGTCCTCGACGCACGGCAGCCGAATATGAATGGCATCGATGGGGCAGACGGTGTATTCCCGTAGACCGTCTGCTAATGCAACATCAAGTAGATAGATTGCCCACATAAGTCGTCGACGTGATTCTTGGACATGAAAGGTGGGCTGGGATATCTCATTGTTTAGGCCAAGTAGGAAAGCGGATCGGGCCAGGTGTGCCACGAGGAGAAGAGGGTCGTTGGAAGAGGACGTCCAGAGTTTAAACCGCAGGAGCAGGAGGAGTGCTTGCATTTGGAATATCGAAGGCCTCTTGAGTCTCTCATCTACCAAACTTTGAACCAACTCGGCACATTTGAAGCCTACATGCACCTCCTCGGGACTTGATCCCGGAAGCCTTGAGGCCACAGCAACCACTGAGGCGATGAGCGCTGGCTCGGCCTCTTCCGCAAAATAGAGCCTCATTATGGAAGGCCGGTGTAAAAATGCAAGGCTGGGTAAACAGTGTAAATGATGAAAGAAGTTCCGCAAAGCGGTCGTGACTCTCGGGCGGATGAGCAGCTCGAATCGACCCTGGTACCTGTTCAACGTCAGCAGCTGTCCTCGTTTAATAGCTAAGTGAGCTCACCGAGAATCCCTGGTATCAATTGCGTTATAGGTCAAATTTGTGGGCAGCGAGGGTGTGGCCATGTCACGTTCATCCTCGCCCTCAATGAGGGACTGCGAGGTGTCAGCCAGAGGTGACGGGGTAAAAGGGCGCAGGCGCGAGTTCCTGGATGTTGGGTAAACACAGGTTACGCCCTTGGTGGTACAACGGTGACATGCTGGAAACACTCCGGAGCATCGACACTTGGCAATATGGCATTCCTTGCAGGCTCTAGAAACTCTGCGACTCTTGGGCGTGCGTGTCGGTATCAGAGAAGCTGGTGAACCACCTTCCGAGCCATGAAGAAATGAGCAATCATGGCCCAATCTGTCGCAATTGCTACACATGTCTGGCCTCCCGTCACATCGCACCTGCAAGAAGTCAGCATCCAATCCTCAGAGGAATATATCGAGGAATTTTGCATTGCAGACAACACGTTGGAGGTTCTGGTGTGGTACATGATATTTGATATTACCTTTCGCGCTCTGCATTGGAGGCAGGTCTGCTTGGGTTGCGCTTGCTCATCCATCGCGACCTAGCAGCGTGGGCCCAGGTCTACATGTGGACATTGCCCAGCGTACATGCAATCACCACTCTAACAGTGCTAGTTCATATCATCCAAAGAGGCACAGTACTAGAGATACTGATACCCAAGGTGGAGGATCACGATGGGGTGCGTCGGAATACCAGGGATGGCTGGCGCTTGTTTGCTGTGAGTATCGCCGTGATCGACTCGCCCCCCCCTCGACATGCAACTATGGAGCATACAATCACGGCTCTATGCACTAAATCGAGTGTACGGGGGACCTCGGGGTCTTAGTCGTACTCTCAGAGGTTCCTTATAACTAATCATTCTGGTAAAATACAGCACCAATGCCTCCACAATGCCAACCAACTCCTTCATTCACATGTCTGATACTCCAGGAGCACCTACGGAGACAGCTCGGCACATCCATATTCTGAAACTCAAGTAGTTGGTGCGCATCCTGTAAATTGAAATTTTCTCTAAATGGACCTAATTTATTTTGAAAACGATATAAAAAAGAAGGGGAGGAAACAAGGTGACGGTGTTTGTTTTGATTACCCCTTTTACCCTACCTCCCTGTACTGATACATGCTGCGACATAGACAGAAAGACAAAAAAAGCACATTGAGACAAACAATCTCTCCCCTTATTCGTCATCATCCTCCTCCTCCTCCTCATCATCCTCGTCGACATCCATACCCTCAGCTGCTGTGACCGAGAACTCGCGCTCCTGATCGACACCAATGTAGCTGTCGCTCATCAGGAACAGCTTGAGGCTATGGTCGCCAGCCGCGGGCACAGTGTACTCGAGACGCGTGTTGAGCTCGCGACCAATGGTGACGCGCTTGATAGCCAAGAGGTTCTTGGACTTCTCGTCACCGACAACGAGCCACCAGTTCTCCATCTTGCGGTTGGGGTAAAAGGGCGCGTGAACGGTGGAGTCGTGCTCGCCGCTGCCCTCCTCCTCCTCGTCTTCGTCGACGTTGCGCGTAATCTTGATGCTGAGGTACGCGGGCTCGCCTGCCCTGATATCGTCCGTGTCGAGAACCTCATGCTCGAGCTCGAGGTCGGGATACTTGTCGTTTGTGAACTCGGCAGCCTGAGCGAGCTGGTTCTGCGACAGGCCCAGCTTCTTGACGAGAGCGTTGTAGTTGGGGTTCTCCTCAGGGTTCATGGCCTCCATGAAGTCAAAGATGTCCTTGACCCTACAAGAAGAGAAAGGAGAGTCAGTACGTAAATCAGGGAAAGGGGTCGAGGTTAATACGTACTCAAATTCGTTCGCCACCTTGACAACCTCGGGCGAAAAGTGAGGAATCTGCTTGAGCGGGCTGTCCCTGTCCCACAAGGCCTGAACAACCATCTGCGACATCTCCATGGCATTCATGGCGTTCAGATGTCCGTCAGACGAGAGAATGTCCACAACGGCGCTGAGCAGGCTCAGGACGCGCGACAGCAGCACCTCCTGATCCTTGGACAGATCAATCGGCAGCTGCATACGCGAGAAGTGCGCCTGGAGCAGGACAAACGCCTTGAAGTGGGGTGAGTCAAACGACGGCTGCGACATCTTGACGGGGATGCGGTCATAGATGCGACGCAGAAGACCCTCTTCGTGGCGGCGAATCTGGATCGTCTCGAATTCAGTGGCCGACGTGATGATCTCGAGGATGCCCTTGAGCTTGGTGCGCACGCTCAGTGACAGAAGGAAGGTCTGCATAGTGATGTACGAGATGTTGTAGTAGGCGGCAATCATGGCAGCGTTCTGCGGCGACACAGAACCGTCGTCCTCGTCGTAGTCGATAATCTTGGACTCGCTCAGCTCGCCCAGCGTCGTCTCAACAAGGTCCGTCATGTAGTTGCTCAGGGCTTCGTGCGTAGTGCCCGTCAGACTGTAGTAGCTGGGGTTGGCCAGAAGGCGACGGTAAAAGTACGTGAACGTCGTCCAGTTCATGGCGTCCTCTCCCGACTCAATCATCTTGGTGCTGATCTCGGTCACGAAGGCGTCGTGCAGGTAGTTGTGCAGGTGCGACTCGACGGGTAGCGCCTCATTCAAAAACTTCTTGTAGAAGTCACGCTTCACCTGAGGAAGCATCAGCACTCCGCGGCCCCTCCCGTCCTTGGATGGTCGCAGCGCCTTTCCAAACATCTGGAGAACCTCCTCGACCGGGTAGTCGACGTAACGGTGCTCACGGCCCTCAAAGAACTGAGTACCCATAACAATAACGAGGTGGGCAGTGCTGGACAGCTCCCAGCAGACGTCGCGAGAGGCCACGATGACCTGGATGGCGCCGTTGTCATACAGGTGCTTGACGATACGCTTGTCGCTCACGCTCAACGCCTCGTGGTAGTAACCGACACCGTGGGACAGCGACTCTGCGAGCGCCTCCTCGTGAACTCGGTCGAGGAGAGGGCGCATCTGCTTGACATCAGCGTGGAGGAATCGGTCCTCGTCATCGTCGATAAAGCAGGCAGCCAGGAGGTCGCGGGCGGTGTTGCGCGTCTGCTTCCTGGTCGGCACAAAGATCATGGCCGGCTTATCAGGAGACATCTGTGTCACAGCCAAGTAGGTAGGCTTGGCCATGGCGAGCATCAGCGACGGGAAGTGAGGGTTGTTGAAGGACTGGACGTGGAGCTCCAGCGGTACAGGGCGGACATGAGGCGTGAAGTTGTAGATGTCGTGCTTCTTGGCGTCGATCCACTCGCCAATGTCGCGGGCGTTGGCGAGGGAGACACTCAGCGCCACAATCCTCATGGGGCTCTCGATCTGGGTGCGGATGTAGTGCATGCGAGACACGATGATCTCGTACACGTACCCCAGGGAGCTGCCAAGCAGATGGACCTCATCGGCAATAAAGAGGTTCACTGTCTGCACGTTCTTGCGTCGCCTCCACTGCCTAGACAGGACGTCCCACTGCGTGGGGGTAGCGAGGATCAGGTCGCCCTTCTCCAAGAGCTTGAGGTCTGTTGCCGTCTCGCCTGTGAGCTTGACAATCTCCTTGCCTCCATTCAGGTGGCTCAGGCGCTTCTGCCAGTCTTGCAGTCGAGAGTCGACGAGCTCCTGGAAGGGCGCGATGTACACTGCGCGGCCCGAGTCAGACTGGCTCCAGTGGCGCAGCAGAGCAAACTCGGCACAGACAGTCTTTCCGCTACCCGTCGGGGCACCGACAAAGACGTTCTGGTCCGCCTTGTACAGGGAGTTGAAGGTCTGGGTCTGGATGCGGTTGAACTGCTTCCAGTCGGGGTAGAGGTCGACGTAGCTCTGCACCTTCAAGGCGGACACCGGGAGGGGCTGCAGGTCAAGCAGCTCCGTGTGCGGCGGGAACTTCTCGGGCAGAATGAGCTTCTGGAAGGGGACGGCCAGCCTCGTCTCGGCGTGCATCCATCGGTCAGATACGACGGAGACAAAGTAGTTGGGAGGCATGGGGTCGGTGATGGGCACGGTAAAGGTGACGAGATGCTCGTTGGACTCGGATTCCGCGTAGTCCTTGCGGAGCAAGAACGTGTCGTGGTATAGCACGTCCTCGCCATCGCTGTCTTCGACAAAGATCCAGAAGCTCTCGGCAGCACCGTGGACATCATCGTCCCACTCAAAGTTGGGGGTGATGGCCAGCTCAACACGGAGCATCGACCTTGTTATGGGCTGGACCTGGGCCTGCACATCGAGACGAGGGAACTTGGACACGAGGCCGCACACGGTGCGTCCGGCCTTGGGCATGCCCAGGAGCTCACCCATGCGCGGCGGGTCGAGGTCAAAGTAGTTGCTCCATGCAACCTCGGTCCTCTCAGACTTCGTGACAACATCTCGAGGGCAAGCAGGGAACTGGCGCAGGGGCGTCATTGTCGGCCACATGCGCTTCTCAGCCATCTTGCAGAGATCGAGCGCAGTCTTGGTCACCGATGCCCAGCCCTTCTTGAGCGTGATCTCGAAAATAGCTCGCAGAATACGTCCAGCACTCTGTGTCACGTACACCATGTCAGCCATGAGGGCCAAGCCGTTGAGACTCAGGCGCGAGATGTAGGCCTGCAGGAGGACATTGATCTTGGCATGCGGCTCCTCGATGCTCTCCTTGACGGGAACGGGCACGCGACCCAGTAGCTTGGCAAGTTCGAGCTTCTCGTCCTGGCGCACAGGGATATATTTGAACTCAGCACTAAGCGAGAAGACACGGAAGAGCTCAATAGTCGTGGTCGAGGGCTGGATGAGGTTGTTGTAGGTGTCCATAGATCCAGCGGTGATGTAGTAGTGCGATGCGATACGACCGAGCTCCGTCGACTGGAGCCTGCCCGTCTTCTCATCGTACTTGATTAGGTTGGCCCTTCTAAGAACCATAGCAGCCGAGTGTATTAGGTCGACTCGTTTCTGCTCCAATGCGTCATCATCCTCATACTCGGCTCCAACCTGGTATAAGCCAGGCGAGCGGAGCATACGCACAAACAAGTACGTGTAGCCCAGCCACTCGACACCTTCGTCGCGGGTACGAACATTGCCCAGGACCACCTCGGCGTTCAGGTTGTCGACCAGCTTGCTGACAAACTGACTCTCGATGGGGAGTTGCTGGTTGAGCAGCGACAGGTAGTACTGGATCTCGCTCTGTGTAGTAATGATGATACCTTCACCATACGTGTCGAACTGCGGTCGTCCAGCACGACCAAGCATCTGCAGCACATCCTGGGGGCTCAGCTCCACCCACGTACCCTTTTCGGGAGAGTAGACCTGGGTGCCCTTGATAATAACCGTGTGAGCTGGTAGGTTGACACCCCAAGCCAGGGTGGCCGTGCAGACCAAAACCTGGATAGCACCCTGGGAGAAGAGATCCTCGACATCGGTCCTGTCAGCGCGGCTCATACCGGCGTGGTGGATACCGAAACCATAAGGCAGGACATCCTTGAGTTCCTTGTCGGAGGCCTGGTTGGCGGCCTCGTTGAGGATCTCGCGGCTTCCAGCGTCGTGGCGAAGGATCTGGTTGATGGTCTCCATCTCCAAGGCCTTGTCGCGAACATAGCGTGCCGTCTTAGCCGTCTCCTTTCGCGAATGGACGAAAATGAGCATCTGGTTCCTGTTGGTGCCGACATGCTCCATGACCTTGTTGTAGGTCACGTCGTTCATCGTCTTCAGCTGCTTGATCGGCTTGCGTTCGGTAACACCAACAAACTCTTGTCGCAGCGGGCAGGGTCGGAAGGAACCATCGAAGTGAAACAGGCCCTTCTCGGTATCGACACGCAGAAAACCGGCAACATCCTGGTAGTTGGGCAGAGTGGCCGACAGACCAACGATACGGACCGGCTCACCTGTCTGCTCAGCCTTGCGCATGGTACGGCTGACGATGCTCTCAAGGACCGGGCCACGCTCATCGTGCAGCAAGTGGATTTCGTCGATGATGATGAGGCGCACAAGGTTCGTGTAGGTGAGGTCGTTGGCCTTGCGGGTGATGACGTCCCACTTCTCGGGGGTGGTGACAATAATCTGTGTCTCGGCGATTTGCTGCTTGGTGAGCTGGCGGTCACCCGTCAACTCAGACACGCGGACGCCGTAGGGCTCCAGCCTCTTGCCAAAGTTGCCGACCTGCTCCTGGACGAGGGCCTTGAGGGGCGCAATGTAGACGATCTTGAAGGAATCCAGGTCGAGCTCTCCCGTGTCGGGGTTGCGGTGCTTACCAAGCTCCCGCAGGATCGTCAACATGGCAACGTTGGTCTTTCCACTACCGGTGGGAGCACAGATGAGCATGTTTCCGTCGTCCCCAAATGCCGAAGGGTAGCACTTGGTCTGGATGCGGTTGAGCGTCTTGGCGGTGCTGAAGGGCGTGCGAGCCCACTCGGGCATGTCGGTGATGGGAATGAGCTGCTCGCTAGGGTCGTTACGCTTCTTGGGCTCGGGGACGTGGATCTCTTCGTAGCCCTTGAAGCTGCGCTTTGTCGATCCCTCGGGGAGCCTGACCTTGGCGTTGGTCATCAGGTGGTTGCCCTGGTCAAACACCAGGTTGTCCAAGTTGATCGTCTTCCTGGGCGGCAGGCCTCCGACGAGCTGCCCATCGGCCTTTTCTTCTTTTGGTGCCTCGGTGAGCGATGAGGGGACGTCAATGTCCATCTTGATGTCCATCTTTCCCTTCTTCTCATCCGACGCAGCCTTTCCATGCAGCTCGTTCAAGATCCATCGCAGGCCTTCCGAGATCATCTCTCTCTCGACGGCTTCGCGCTGCTCCGCTGCTTCGGCGCGGGCGAGCTTGGTAAGCCAAAAGACCTTCTCACGGTTCTCGACAAGCTTCTGGACGAGTTCATGGTGCTCAAAGTCGAACAGCTCCATGAGGTCGTTCTCGATTTCTCGCAGCGACTTCTCCTCGCCCTCGGGCTCGTCCGGCTCGCCGGAGAGGATGCGCAGGGCCTCCTTTGTCTTATCGGTCTGCTCATGGGCATCGGGGTAGAGGGAACCAATCTGTCGCTGCAGCCAGAAGGCATCGATCTCGCGCGCCGCAACGGCGTTCTTGTCTTTCTCCTTGTTCTTGTCGCCTGCAGGACCCGCATCCAGAATCATCTCCTCCTCGACGCCCAGGGCGCCATCTTCATCCTGAGCGGCTGTGTCCTTTTCTTCGTCCTCCTTCTCTTCCTCCTCGTCCTCAGAGGACTCGTCGTGAACCTCGTTCACGATGCCCCCTTCTTCGTCTTCTTCGTCTTCGTCAAATGCGACGGCGACACCTTCGCGCTCGTCGATCTCGGCGTCTTCGCCGTCGGCGCCTCCCATGTCGACATCCTCGTCGTCATCTTGCGCGTCGTAATCAGTAATCTTCTTTCCCAGGTTGACCAGCTCGTTGAACTGCTTGGGGTTCATGGTAGCGCCCAGGATCTCGTCAATCTCCTTCTTCTTGTCGAGGTCCTTGAGGTCATCGTCCTTCAGGTACTCGAGGGCGGCATCCGATGCACTGCGCACGACCTCGTGCGGCACGTCGCCCAGGTTCTCGGCGACGATGGTAAGGATCAGGTCGAACGTGGCGCGTGTCGCCTGTGTGCGCGGTCGGTAGGTGATGCCCTCGATGAGAGCTTCGTTGGCGCCAATGATGCCAGATGCCCTGGCCTGGGACGACTCGCCCTTGCGCTTCCTCTGCTCGCGAAGCAGAATGTCTTCGCCCTCCTGCAGATTGCCACGCTGTACTGACGGCATGGAAGAAGGCTTCTTCTGTTGGGGGGCCTCGTCGCGGGCAACACGCCCGCCCATGTCTTTGATACTCAACCGACCGGCGAGCGACTCAGGGTCACCCGTAGTCTCATCGGTTCGTCGCGTGACGAAACGACGGTCCGCCTGGAGAACCAGGTTGGACATGGCCGAGTACTTGTACTGCGAGACATCGCGCTGTTGGTCCGACATCTTGGGCGCGGTTGTGGATGAGGCTCGTGAGGGAGGGTTGTCGCTATCCTCAACGGCAGCTCGGGGAGCTCAATTAGCTCCTAAACCACCATGTATATCGCCGCGCAATCGATAGAGTCGCGGTATTCGGTCGTTGACGCGTCGTTGGGTAGGGAAAGTTGATGTAGAATAGGCGGTTGAAACCAGCTTGTCCGCCTCTGTATTGATGGAAACACGCCTTCGTTGATAAATTTCAGATCCAGCCACTCGAGGCACCTGCACTAATTCCGTGTGTGGCTTAGCGCAAATGGTGCGCCACATACTACACTAGCCACATCTCCCCCCCATCGCCATCGTTACCGCTCTCTCACACCGCGTTAACACGCCCCAGCGAAGCAACTAAATAAATAACATTGTACATTTTACTCGTACAACTTCACACTATCTTGCCATTATAAAATGCCCCAAACAACATGTCTGAGGCTTCCGAGACCGTGAAAAGGTTTCAAGCTGGCCTTGAGCCTTATGTCAGGCCCCGGGAGCAAGCCAACTACATCAGGCGCATAATCGCCCTACACCTGAAATCGAGTGCAGACGTCCCTTTGAGCCAACCCCTAGCCTTAGCGGGCGCGTCGGATCACGATGTCCCACCCTCTTCAGAAAACGGTATTCATGGTGAATACCTAGATGCGCTGCGAGCCAATGTAGCAGCGCGACGACAGTTTGACGAGCTCATGGAGAAGCGGCCTGAGACTCCCGACGGTCAATATGAGCCTGAACCTGAGGAGACCACATCATTGCTGGACGAGCAGCTCGCCATATTGAAGCTGCAAAAGAAGCGCCAAAAGCTCTCTGCCGTTCGCAAATATCTTGATCATCTCGTCGATCAACCGGCAGCCTCGCCAGACTACCTGGACGCGGGTGACATATTCAAAGGCACAATGGCACGACCTGCCGTCCCCCCCGAGATCGTGGACAGTCTTGTCGCCGAGAATTCAGCGACGAGTGGGCCCGACCTCAAAACGCAAGCCAAACAGCTGGAGAAGATTGTACTCCGGGCCAAGCTGCTCCTTTCCCAGGAGGAGAAACTCCTCAGTGAAGCCAAGGCGAGGTCCAGGGGCCGACCGAGCATTGTCAGCAATAGAGCAAAACTGGAGGCTCTCCAGGCCACACGAAACGAGCTCATCGGCTGGATCGAGAAGGAGTTGAGCGAAGCTCCCCCGGAAGACGCATTAGGTGCATATGGGTCGCCGTCTAGGAGGAAGGGCGATCCGGCAGCCGATCAGGTGACTGTGACCCAGGGGCTGGCAGTAATCAAGAACAAGTACTCGCGGTACCTGGAGTCCAGGGGGGAGCTCGTGTCATTGATATCGACACAGTCGGCGATGTCACAGAAGCCCGTCCTCAAGCCGAATGTACCCCAATCGACCACACTGCCCGACACAACGCCCGCGCCCGTCAACCACCTGCTCATCCCTTACATCGAGAGGCTGCTCACACTCTCAACCAACCAAAAGGCCCTCATCTGGCAAAAGTCGCACATCAAGGCCACGCTGGGCAGACAGACAAGGGAAGCGTGCGAGGGGCTCGGTCATCTGGCAGAGGAGAGCCAGTTGCTACCGGCATACCCCATGAAGGAGTCGCTTAAGAGGCGATCCGGCATCATGGAGGAGCTGATGTCTACAAAGAGTGGCATCCCGGATCTATCGAAGCGTATCAAGCCATGGGTATTTGCGTCGGACTCTGCCAAGATTTCCGGTCTCGAGTCGGTCACCGAGACCATCGAGGGAGGTCAGCTGGCTCTAGAGGCTTCTCTGGAGGTGCTCCAGGAGCTCGAGGCTCTTGCCGGGTTGAGCAAACCCAAGGAGGAGGATGAAGTTGGGGACGAGACAGCCGGGGATGACGATGTCTGGTTGGCCACTGGCGAGGCAAAGGGCGCAGGTGTCAGGAAACATACGGAGAAGCCAAGGGTTCCGGAGCGCAAGCCCGGTGATGCGTGGTCCATCTTACACGGGAACCTTGGTCTCCTCGGCCAGGAGGATGTGGCATGATACGATACCCGACCAGAACAAAAATACATGTATATTCACATAGCGCAGCAATATGCTTTCTGCGTACAAGCATCTTTGGAAACAATTGTATTTCTTTTTTTAGCATTGTTTTTTTGTCTTTACCAACGCCGCCCACCAGAACTCCACCATTGGAGCCAGGGCATATATGTATCTTGCGATATTGTGCTATGAGTTTCGTTTTTATTTGGCTGCCATGACTGTCGATATCCGCATCGCCAGATCTAGCATGGACAGATGCTCATCGGCACCATCGACCAACCTCTTGTCGATCTCGGAGAAGATCATGACAATCTTGTTCTTTTGCGCGTCGGGAATCGTCTCGTCCGTCAAAAGGGCGTTGTAGAGCTAAGGCGAAAACTGTCAGTGCTGATCACATTGGATGCGGGGGTTTATGTATGACAACGTACCTGTGTCACGACTTGGCCTGCACTCCAGCCATCGGCCACCATGTCCTCGATCAGGGAAGTAATGGCCTCGTATGCTTGCCCCGTGCGAGTGGGCCGCAGGGCCTGCACCAGGCCATCGATCGTCTTGTCGGGGATGACACCGGCAATGTCCTCGATAATCTTGACAGTGACGGGACTCTTGTCCACATCCATCGCATCATCCGCGCCACCCTCGGCGTCCTTCTTGGCAGCGGCAGCACCGACAAGCCTAGCGGCACTCTGGAGGAACGTAATGGCCTTTCGCAAGTCACCTTCGCTGCAGTTGATGAGGGTATCGATGACGCCGTCCTCGAGGGGCACACCCTCCGTCTCAGCAATGGCCTCGAGCCTCTTCTTCGCGTTGCCCTGGTCGAGGCTCTTGAAGCGGAACTTGCTGCATCGACTGGCAAGCGGGTCGATGATGCGGGTGACGTAGTTGCAGATGAGGCAGAAGCGGGTAATCTTGCTGTACGTCTCCATGGTGCGACGCAGAGCGCTCTGGGCGTCCTGGGTCATGGAGTCGGCCTCGTCGAGGATGATGATCTTGTAGGGAGGGCAGGGGTATTTCTGCTTGTAGGCGGCTGTCGGGTTGGTCAGCTGCATGCGCGCAAAGTCCTTGACCTTTCGGCGGACAATCGAGATGCCTCGCTCGTCTGAGGCGTTGAGCTCCAGCACTCGCGACTTGATCATCTCGGGGCCAAAGAGCTGCTTCGCCAGCGCTAGAATCGTAGACGTCTTTCCTGTTCCCGGCGGGCCGTAGAAGAGCATGTGGGGGAGCTATCGATATTACATCTTGTATGTGAGCAGGCTACACCGTTTTGTCTCTTTCCTTTTGGGGGGACGGGTGCTCACGTTGGAGGACTGGAGTGTCCGCTGGAGAACAGTGACTGTGTGATCTTGGGCGGCGACATCGTCGAGGCTCTTCGGACGGCTGTTGGGGTTCTCGTGTTAGAACTTGGATGAATCCGTTCGGGGAAGACGGATTGAAGACTGACTATTTCTCAACCCAGGGCTGAAGTCTTCCGTCGGGTCGCTTCTCATTCTTATTCTCTGAAGACGCTCCATTGGCTGCAGCGGCGGCCTTTCTAGCCTTGAGATCGAAGAAGCTGGCCATGACGAGGGGATAGGGATTGTGAGGTTGTGGTCGGATGGATGTGCCGTCGTCAAAGCTGTCACGGTTGCCTCGCTTTGGACTGGAGGTTGGACGTGGGAAATCGATTAACGCGTCGTCGGTAGCTCATGCGCGTGGGGCGCGTCTTCCTCGACCGTGCGTCCGCCCGTGCAAGGGATCAAAGAGGGTGGGCGGGGCCATTGTGGTCAGCCCAGCCGCTATAAGAAACGGCACTTGTAGCGGGTGCTAGGCCCTTGGGACGCCTATTTTACAAAACGATACAGTGGGGTCATGCAAGCCCGACCTTTGCTTGGCCTGGGATACCCTAAACCGCAGTCGTCATTGTAAGGTTGCCATATGGAAGCCTGTGTTGCGTACGAGTATAGATTCCAAAATCTAATCTCTGTCATATTGCAGTTTCTTTGTGATGTATTTTTACTTCTATCATTGGGCAGTACTGATTATTGGGTGTGGCTGAGTCTCCCAACTCGTTGTTGGAAAGTGAGGCTGACATGAAGGCACATCAGTTTTTACAAAATATTACTTGAGGCATTCTCTCACGTACATGCTGTTTGCTTCAGCCTGCATCTACTATTGGTGATTAGTGCATGTAATACAAACAGAAGGAGAAGGATGCGTTGTCAATGTCCAGTACTACGAATGGATTAATGGAGATTCTTCTCCCCCCCAACGGTTCTACTAATACCATCTATATCTACTGCCACCACAATACGGAGTAGACTGAACAATTCAAGGCGAAACAGTGACGCACCCAAACTACGTCACAAACGTATTCTTTTTTGGCGTGTTAAGAATAGTAGTACTCCGTAGTAGACATGGGTCATTAACAGCCACCACATCACCATGACTACAGTCTGCCACTATGGCTATACCCCAAAATATTGATGCTAAGCCTCAAATTCACTGTATGCAGGTAATGAAATATGCGAGGTCAAGGCGCCGCATCCATCATACTCTCAAGCCACCCGTATACATGGTAGTGACCGCAGGAAGTTGCTACTGGCGGTTAGCCACTTGCCAACTGCCTGCTCCTGCTGCCAGTTGCCTATTGCCCGTTGCCTACTGCCAGTCACCTACTGCCAGCTGTTGGCTGCTGGACAAGGCCGCCTTACCATCTGACTGCCCCGCCTCGCCGCACAAGCTTTGTACGTATTTGTCCCACGTTCTCTCACGCAACTTGAAATATCTCCTCCTCCCTTCTCTTTTCACTTTTTGGAATCTCGTCTACTTGACTTTGCATCACCACCGTGCGGGCCTTTCATACACCGGAATCCATCCCCGTCTTATTCCCGCTCGGTTTTTGGGGTACTCGGTCTTGATCTTGGTGATCAGCACCATCATAGATCCGACGACTGCCGCCCACTGGCTCCATCGAGCTACTAGCCAGCTCTTCGTCGCATCAATATGCCGCTCGTCCAGTCCATCATCCGCATCACCAAGGTTCGATTTTTACCTGCGCTGTGCACCTGTGTCCCTGTTTATTTGTTGAACTCGTTTATTTCTGTTCTTTTTCGTTGTGCACAGGCTTCGCCTTTTGCCAAGTTGGATACTGATCTTGACTACCTGTTCTAGGAACTTGGCGCTCTGCAAAAAGGCTCGGATCTCTGTGAGTACCTGTCAGACCATGCGCCGTCTCGTACCGGTTCAGTGCGTTAACCGCCTATCATTGTCTTAGCTCTCGCTGTGGCATGCCGTGACATCGATGTCCGCAATGTGAGGGCCCTTATCATTGGCCCTCATCAAACGCCTTATGAGTTTGGCTTCTTCGAGGTCCGTGGCTTTCTAGGATAATGACTCCCGGAGGGGCTCTTGATACTGACATAACTTCTGGGGAATCAAGTTTGCAGTTAAGTTTAGCGACGGTACGTACAGCAATTCCAGACGTAGGAGTCCACGCGCACGAGAAACTGATTGAATATGCATAGATTACCCTTCCAAGGCACCACAAGTCGTCTCAATCACAACCGACGGAGGTCGATGCAGGTTCAACCCCAATATCTACTCCAACGGAAAAGTGTGCTTGTGAGTTTCAGGACATACCCCTTCCACCATCCTATAATATAACATACTGACAATATAAGGTCCATCCTCGGGTATGTGTAATGGAAAGTTCCATACTGCTGAACGTAACGTCTGACAGCTGCCTAGAACATGGCGGGGCGAGAGGGGCGAGGAGTGGTCCTCTGCCCAAGGTATGGAGTCGATACTCATATCCATCCAGAGTCTCATGTCCTCGAATCCATACGAGAACGAGCCGGGATTCGAATCTGCAGACAGCCCGGGGGACCGCAAGTATCAAAAGAGCTACAACCAGAAGGTCTGTACCACCCTGCCTCTTCGCCCCTGATAAAAAAGGCTGACCGATTCAGATTTGCCACGAGACGTTGCGTATATCTGTCATCAAGCGACTCGAAGGCTACCTGGGACTGAACCATAGTGGTAGTACTGGAGATGCAACTAAGAGTACGCGCGAGGAAATGAGAGAAGACGATGTCGACGAACTCGTGGCCCCATTCGAGCCATTCAAGGACCTTTGCAAGAACCGATTTCTCTGGTACTACGATTCGTACCTCAAAATCATACGCAACGGCAAGGAAGAATTGAAAAATGGCAAGCAGTTTGAGAGGATGCCCTTTGAATCGCAAGGGAGCAACTCGATGGAGGGGGCTTTCGATTTCCCATCCTTGGAGACAAGACTGGTTGCCATCAAAGCAGCACTTGACGAGGAAACTCGTAGTTGGGAGGCCGAGGGCGCCAGAGCTGTCGCATCCGAAAGCACAGTATCGGTTAACCTCAAGCACCAGTACAGCCAAGTTGTCTCTCGTATGAGGTCGCAGATGGCTCACGATGTGACGCTTGAGAATGGCAACCCCTTTGTCTGGATTATAACGTACTTTGGACAGCCCGCCACCAAGCTCGACGGGGGCCTCTTCCGCATCAGGGTCAACTTTAGCCCTCGCTTCCCCTGGGAGCAGCCGCGCGTCCGTTTTGAGACCAAGATCTTCCATCACCTCGTCGCCCAGGATGGCACTGCGTGCTACATGCCCAACCCCGCCAAGAAGGAGGATGTCTGGTCTCACATTGAAGCCATCATTAACATTCTCGACGACGAAGACCCGGCGTACGATCCGAGGAAACTAATCAACCTCGAGGCCACGGAGCTGTACTGGAATGGGAAGGAGAGCGACAGGAAGACGTATAACCGGCGACTACGCCGTTCTGCCCAAGAGAGTGTCGAGTAAGTACTATCTGCTGGACACCAAGGCTCGTTTTGAACCCGTACTGACACCGAGACAGGGACTTTCCCGAGTAATGGACAGGCCTCACAAAGCAGCCTGACCATCGTTGAGCATGGTCAATTTTTACGATCCCAATATCCTACCTGTGTTTCTTGTCTGCTACATCTATAATGAAACGAAGCGTTGCGCAGTAAGGCCGAGTCAAAAGACCTGGCACTAAAAGGAAATGCGTTGACAGCTACGATGGCGTTGGAGCAACAGAGCGGCGCATATTTGTTTTTGAGGGCATGGAGGGAAAGGTAGTGATGATTATACTTATTCCCGCTAAATATCCATTTGATGCCTCTTGTCTCCCGTTTATCTCATTCCTGTGCTCTCTTACCAAGCATTACGTAGCTCTATCATACATGATGTCGTCTCAGTCATTATGCTTCCTTTCGTGAATAAATAATCAACCTCCCAAGAAGTAACGAACACCGAAGAAGGGGAGCGTTGTTCACTTCTTGGCCCTTGGCTTAGCAGGCGCCTTATCAGCGGCGTCCTTCCAGGGCGAGTAAGCCGCCAGCGGCCCACGGTACTCTTCGGGTTTTGCGTAACTGCTGGGCCCAGGGGCAGTAGCACCGGCAGCAGCGGTCGGCGCCCCAGACTCGTACACTCCCCCGGAGTAGACAGACGGTGCCGTCTCAGGCGGGTGAGAGACCTGCTCGGCGTGCAGACGCTCGAGAGGCGCCCCTACGACAGCGTACTGCTCCCAGTTGATCTGGGGACACGAGGCGATGGCCTGTGCGGAGAAGGCGTCCTTGAAGGGCAGATTTGCCGTCGTCTTCTCCCTGTCCGCAGCGGCGAGCTGCTCGGCGAAACCGGCGGGGTCGGCGACGGAGGCGTCCTTGTTGTCTCGCAGCAGGCGGATGTGCTGGTCTGCCTTCTTGCGCTGGAGCTGCAGGACCGATATGGCGGAGCGGAGGGCTATGGCGTCGGCGTTGTCGTCGAAGTCTATGGGTTCCGGAGGGGGAGCCTGCTGGATGACTGTTGGCTGAGGGGGGTGCGTCGCGTGGGTTAATATGTTGGCTGGGGGAGCAGTCTGCTGCTGTTGTGCGGCTGTCGTCGTCGTCGTCGTCGTCGCGGTCGAGGGACCGGTGCCGTTGGGGGCAGGAGCGGAAGGAGACATGGGACTTCCTGGTGTTGGTGTGAGAGGGGACATGGGAGGTCGTTCTGGTGATGTCGATCGCCGGTCGGCATCGGTTGATATTGTGAGGGCGGGCATTGTTTCTGTTTGAGTTTTGTGTGTAGGTTTATTATTATATCGGCGTGGCACGAGCAGGAGCTGGCGACTGGGCACAGCAGTCGGTTGAACGTAAAGTATGTTTCAGTTTCTGTTGGGATGTTTGGGTTTCTCCAACTCGCTGGGAATAAAACACAGGCAGGGACTTGGTACCGCAACCTTCTGGGGGGTGTTGTCGTCGGTTGGTGAGGGATGATGCGATTTTTGAGGGGACCACGAGTTGCCCGTTGTCGGTGGGTGGCGATGACGACGGGGCTTTTGCTTTTGGGGTGCTTTGGTCTTCCTTGGGGGCGAAAGGTAAATCTTAGGCACGAGTACAAAGGAGGAACGCGGGGCAGCGACGGATTTTCATCACGTGAACACGCGCTTCATCTCAAGACAATCCTTCACTCAGTCATCTTTTATTGTTCTCTCTGAATCGCTGCCTAAATCACCTCTTCATGTGAATCACTGGAAAATTGTTTGGTATATTGGTTGCAGTGAGAGTGTGCTTCCATGCAGAGACCCTCTCGACATGAACCCCCCGGCCACCCCGCCATACCCCGCCCCCGGTTCCGCCTACGTAATATCCGCCAAACATTGACGCGCCACTCTGCCCTGCCACCGCGACTGCTAGGACCAATTTAGTTGCTCGTCTCCTGCGCCAGCTGGAACTGACTGACGAACCTACGCTCTGTGCCGACCGGCTTCTTCTCATCGACCTCGTCAACCACGGCCTCACCGGGTGCGCCCCATCCTCCGCCGCCAGGGGTGTCGACGACGAGCCAGTCACCCTTGGTCACCTTGAAGTCCTTGCGTCCGCCCACGCGACACCAGCGACCTTCCGCGCCGCCTCCCTTGACGATGTAGTTGACGCCGGAGCTGCCGTCTTCGCCGCCGTCCATGCCGTACGGTCGTGTCGCACGCCGCTCGCTCACGACGGAGCACCCCATGTCGCGACCGAACTCGTACACGCGCCTGACCCCGTTGCCGCCGTTCCACCGGCCTTTACCGCCGCTCCCCGGACGGATATTGAACTCGCGGAGGAGGATGGGGTAGCGCTTCTCTGCAATCTCCGGGTCACAGATCTTAGTGTTGGTCATGTGAATATGCACGCCGCTGGTGCCGTGCCATCCGGGGCCAGCACCGCTGCCGCCGCAGATGGTCTCGCCGTAGCCGAAGCCCGTGTCTGGGACTAGCTTGCCCGTCTCCGCGTCGATGTTGCCGTCGATGCCGAAGGAGACGACGTTGCAGTCGCCCTGGCTTGCTGCGCACGCGCGGAAGGCCTTGAGCACCACGTCGGTCACGCGCTGCGACGTGATGGGGTTCCCGGCGCACACGGCTGCCGTAGGCGTCGGGTTCAGAATGGATCCGTAGGGGATGGTGAAGGTCAGCGGTCGCAGGCAGCCCTCGTTGAGTGGGATGTCCTGGTTGATGAGGCACCGCAGGACGTACAGCGTCGCGCTGCGTGCAATGGCCTGCGGCGCGTTGAAAGAGTGGTATCCCTCCTCGCCTGTGCCGCTAAAGTCAAAGTGTGCGGATGCCGTGTCCGGGTCGATGGTGACGGTCAGCTGGATAGGCGTCCCGTCGTCCATGTGGTCGAGGGCAAATAGAGGCTTGCCCCCAGTCCGGGCGTGCGTGCGCAGGAGGAATTCCCGGACGCAGGCCTCGGCGTTGTTGGTGATGGCATGCATGTTGAAGTGGACGGTGCCCAGGCCGTGCTCGGAGATTAGATCTGTCACGAGTGTGGCACCCTTAGTATTGGCTGAGACCTGGGCTTTGAGGTCGTTGATGTTATCTGCCAGGTTTCGCGTGCCGGAGCAGCCGGGGAACCGTGCGGGCTCCTCCAGCATGACCCTCTTGAGCATTTCCTCGTTGAAGACCCCGTCTCTAACCAGGAACTCGGACACAATCATGGCGCCCTCCTCGTACAGCTCGACGCTGCCAGCGGGCATGGACCCGGGGAGTATACCACCAATCTCCTGATGGTGGCCACGGGAAGCAGTGTAGAAGATGACTTGCTTTCCGTCGGCATCAAAAACGGGTGTGATGCAGGTAATATCGGGGAGGTGAGTGCCACCAGAGATGGGATGGTTGGCCACAATGACATCGCCGGGACGCAGCTGGCCCTCGTACCTTTTGTGTTGAAACATGACGGCCTGCTCCATGGAACCCAGGTGTACGGGGACATGCGGGGCGTTGGCGACCAAGCGGCCGTCGGGACTGAATAGGGCACAGCTAAAATCGAGGCGCTCCTTGATATTAACTGACACACTTGTCTTCTGGAGGGCATGCCCCATCTGCTCGGCGATGCTCATGAAACGGTGGGCCATCACAGTCAACTGGACAGGGTCGACCTTTTTGTTCTCGAGCGAGACATCCTTCGCCGCCGCTGACTGTGAGGTCTCCTTGGGATCGAGCTCGACGACGACATGGCGGTCCAAGATGATGGCTCGCGCGGTAGGGTTGACGACTATGGTCTGCGTGTCATCCAGTATCATGGCGGGTCCTTGGACCAAGTTGCCCTCGGACAAGGACGAGAGGAAATACAGCGGTGTCTCCTCCCAGCCTGTTCCGAAGAAGACCCTGACGCGGTCTGATATCTTGGTGCTAGCAACGGCCGTGGGCGGAGATGCGTTTAGCTGCTTTTCGAGGTTGAAGACCGGCTCTACCGACGAGCTCTGCGCCGTGGCCCTGACGCGGATGTTCTCCACGACAATGTCGCGACCGGCCATGATGAAGGAGAACTGTCTCTTGTGCTCAGCGGTGAAGGCCTCGGCCCATGTCCCCGCCTGCGGCCGCGGGATCATGAATGTGGTGTCTGATCCGACGTAGCGTAGGTTGAGGAAGTGCTCAAACGCTATGGAGTCCCTGGGAGCACCGTCGGCCACGAGCTTGTCCGAGGCCGTGGTCTCGAGCTCGCCGAGACGCGCATCCAGTTCGGCTAGTGAAGGTGCGAGATCGACTGAGCACGGCTTCTGGACGTCGTGTACTAGGTCTGCTAGTGCCATCCCGTACGCTGAGAGAATGGAAGAGTATCGGTGGATCAGGATGCGGTTAATGCCTAGATTGACAGCAATGGCCTGAAACAACGCAAATGGTTAGTTTGAGACCGACAACGACGGAGTGATGATACTTACACATGCGTGTTGGCCTCCGGCGCCGCCAAAGACGGCGAGTTCGTGATCCGAGGTCCGATAGCCCTTTGCCTCTGTAAGGGACCGGATGGGACGACACATGGTCTCGTTTGCGACCTCGAGAAATCCCAAAGCCAGCGCCTCGACAGTTTTAGGCTGAGCACCCGTGGCTGCAAGATCGCGATTCACCTCCTCGAGGAGGGTCTCAAAGGCAGCTTTGGCACCCTCATAGTCCAATGGCTCGTTCTCCTTGGGTCCGAAGATTTTGGGAAAGTACGCTGACTGAAGTCTTCCCAGGACCAGGTTGGCATCTGTGACTGTGAGAGGCCCTCCCTTCCTGTACGCCACGGGTCCAGGGTGCGCACTAGCAGACTCGGGCCCAGCGAGAAAAAGACCGTTTCTGTAAGACAGAATACTACCACCACCGGCGGCAACGGTGTCAACCTCGAGCTGCGGCGACTGGATCGTGATGCCGGCCGTGACAGACTCAAAGGTATGCTCTAGGGTTCCAGCAAACCGCGATACGTCAGTGCTGGTACCGCCCATGTCGAAGCCGATGACGGGCTTCCTCCTGACTTCGTCGAAACATGTCCTGCTGAAGCCGACGACGCCACCGGCCGGACCGGACAGGATGGCCCGCAGGCCGCTGAAGCCCTGCCAGCCCACAAGACCGCCGTCGCTCTGCATAAACTCACAGCGGGCGCCCCTCTCATCCTCGAGGTCGCCTACGAACCCCTTGCGGAAGCCGTCGACGTACTCCCGCGTTAGAGGCGTAAGGTAGGCGTCTGCGGTGGCGCTGTAGCCGCGAGACACGGCCTTGATCATGGGGAAGATTTGTGACGAGAGGGAGATCTGGGTGAAGCCAATCGCGGATGCGAGGCGTGCTAGCTCCAATTCGTGGTCTGGAAAGGTGTACGAGTGCAGGAGGGTGATGGCCAGAGAGCGTACTCCTTCATCGTACAGAGACTGAAGACCACTTTTTGACACCTCGACATCTTTTTGCCATGTAAGCGCATGCTTATATAAATGTAGGAAATGATTAAAAACAGTTCAAAGATTTCACGTACCTAGAGGCTGGAGAATGCGAATGGCTTCGCCGCCAACACCTGTCTTCAAACCCAGGGCTCCACGACCAGGATCAGTAAGGCTCGTAGCATCCTCGGTCGAGTCGTGGAGAGTGACGCGCTCGTCAATCTCGAGGACCTTGTCGAAGAGAGTCTCGGGACGGCGGATGTTGAGGTCAAACAGCTTGGGACGGGTCTGGTCGCCGATGCGTAGAAGGTCGCGGAACCCCCTGGTGACGACGAGGGCGCAGCGGGTAGAAGATCTCTCAAGGAGGGCATTCGTCGCCACCGTTGTGCCCATCTTGATGGACTCTATGCGGCTGGTGTCGATGGGTTGTCCGCGCTCCAGGGTCTCACCCGTCGCCGTCTCCAGAATGCGACGGATCCCCTCGGTGGGAGCGTCGGCGTAGTTGCCTGGGTCATTGCTCAGAAGTTTCACTAATATATCTGTCTTTCCGGGGATGATTCCAAGGCAGTCGGTGAAGGTGCCGCCGCGGTCAATGGCGATGCGGATCTTGCTTTGTCCGTTTGCTTCTGGTTCCTTGATGTACGGCATCTTGACTGTAGGTGCAGTGACGTGACGATCACTGCTTCTGTTTCTGTCGAATTGCAAATATGTGATATGCTATCAATCTAAAAGTTGAGATATGGAAGGTATGTTCAATGTGCTAGTACTGTGAAAGTGGTGAGATTGAAGTACTACTATAGCCATCACTTACATGTTTAGCATATATGATAAATACGTATGCAATCAATCTTCATCTCGGCCGATAAGTCTCCATGCATATCTTCTCGGCTCGACCTGCTCGTACGGGGTACGTCAAACAGAAGGCCGTCCCATGCTTATCGCCAAGCCCAGCCCGTCCCATCGGCATGCCACGTCCGACTGCAGTTATCCTGCCGCTGATGGTGGCACATGCCACAAAGGGTGAGGAGAAGTGCACATTGGGCTGAACCCCGCCCCCACCGGAACACCTGCCCGAGCATTCAATTCTTGGACTCGAAGTGAGGAGGAGGCAGAATCCACTTTCCGCACCATTCTGCATCCGTAATCGTAACGATCGCCATGTCGCCTTCCTCGGTTCTGATTTACATTGTGGAAGGTTGGTAGAGTTGTATTTTTCGTTTGATATTGAGCACTGGATTTTCAGTGGGCTGTTCTAATACTGAACTTATAGGCCCCCATGTTCGTACCGCCGTTGAACAAAGGTCACTAGGGGATGCTGCCTATCTCGAGTCGTTATTCTACACCTTCCAACGTCCAGGCGCACGTCGTGGTCTGTCTTTTTAGTGCAAAGCACCCGTATCTTTCAGCTTTACATTGAATCTAACTAGGTCATAGAACAAGTTGCTGAGACCCTGGAGCAGGTAATCCACGGCCTGTCATGGGAGGACGTGGAAGAAGTCGTCAATCCTTATGGAGATCACCGCGGCAGGGCGTTTGACAGCATGTGGACCTTTGATCTCGACAGAAACGTCATAACCATCACCAAAGAGCACCAGGACTTCTCAGCCCCTATCGAACTCGCCCTTCAACGAATATTGACTCTGGATGACTTTGAGATGGTCATCATACCAGAACCGGCCTACGAAGAAATAGTACATCAAAATATCCCAGGGCCGTATTGGACACCAAGAATCGACATCCACCCGCGGGAAAGAGCCTTTCTCGGTCGCATACTCTCTGACTTTCTACATGTTTGGCGTCACCTCATTCAACGGAGAATGAGTAATACTACGTTCATGAAACTGGCCTACGCGCTCATCTGGATTTCGGAAAAAGACTTTACATTGTTCGAACGGACTGGACCCCAACATCTATGGCCGAACAAGGAAAAGAGGCCGCGGAACTATGGACCTCAACCTTTCGGTTCAGGCGGGGCATATGTTGGTGTTACAGACCTACCGGAATGGGAAGCGCCAGGGGAAAACGTCGTACCTGTCGGGTCGTCGTGGGCTGTCTTGTCTCAGGACGTCCACGAGGGACTTGGGCTGGTGCGCCGACACTGCAAGAGTCAACTGGCGCTGGGTAGACCTGTAGACAAGCCGGTGACATACGGAATCCTCACGATGCGGCATGTACTTCTCTGTAGAGCACTTGGGGAAGATGTGCTGTGCACACAACCCGAGGGGTTGTACACCGAGAGTGCCTGGCTCGACAACACGGCGCCCGGAACGGCCATCGATATGATTCTGAGTCTGTCAAAGGTTGAGCACTCGTCGAGTAGACTCAACGCTCTCCCGGTAGAGATTCAAAGCCAAATAATTCTCGATGCGTCGCAAACCGGTCTAGTTGCATCGGCAAAGCTGGGATGTGAACTCGACCTTGGGCTACCGTTCAATTGGACAGAGGACGGTGCCAAGATCGAGGTGATGCGTTTTGAAAGACACAGAATCGAGAGCTCCCCGACGGAGTCGCTGATTATGTTTGGCAAGTCGAGGAGCGGTCTATCATACAAGAGAGAGCCAGTGTCGGCGTGTAAGTCGACTTGCAGCCTTCCGGCCCCACAGCCGTCAGCTCCAACATATCTCCAGTCCCCGGAAGTCATGTTCTATTTGTCCCAGATCCAAAGGGACAGGGACCACTTGGCCTCAATAGAGAGGGAAAATCTCCACCCCGAAACAGTTCGAGCTACCGAGGTTCGAGTCGAACACTTTTACTCTGCGGCAGCGAGAGCCGCTGTGACCTGGATGTTTGGGGGTGTCGGGGGGTATCACGTCATGGGAGGACATTGGAGGACGGACAGTGTTCCAGACGACATCGTGATCCAACCGCAGCGCCGACCGGGGAGAGATAAGTCCTGTCGACATGATTTCATGCTAGTCGAGTCTAGCGGAGGTGATCGGCCGTGGCCTGTGGCGATTGAACAGCTGCGGAGACACTGCGAGAATACGGAGAACGAGAGTGGGACTGTCTATGGCCTGGTGCGAGTTGGAGAGTGCTTGCAGTTCTTTGAGTGTCGAAAGTGGGATATGGCACCTATCAGTGAGACCTTGCACCTCGAGCGAGATGCCCCTCGTGTTGTACAATGGGCGCAGTATCTCCAGAGGAATCCCTTGCCAGTATTTTGTAGTGAGCGGGAATCCGGCGAATAGGTACCCTGATGCGAACATGTAACCTGGGGGGGGGGGTTAATACATGTATGATTCAGGGACTGCCTTTATTCGGCGTGTTATATACATGTACCATTGGTCTCAAGTGATGAGCTATTTTCCTATGCCGGCGTCGTGCCCCTATGGGTGACTGGCTCCCTCTACACGTGTGTATTTTACCAAGTCATATGCTACGAGCTTCAACAACAGCGTATAATGAAACATACAATTACTATAAAACGGAGGTATAAATACACATAGCGGATACATGCATCATCTGGTAGAGTCCCTCGTCATCCAAAATTCACAAAATGTATTTACCAGACATAACGGAAGTGGATATTCTGCTTATCAGTCAAGTCACGGAAATCAGTGTCATCATGGTGAGCAGCACCGGCAGCCTCATCGACCTTGTCCCTCCTCTTGTTCTCCCACCAGCAGTAGGCGGCGTACAGTATGACGGTGATCATGGACAGGACGTAGCTGCCGAGGATGGCGGCCATGCCGAGTGAGTACAGCGGAGCCTGGTCAGCCCTGAAAAACTGGGGAGCGATGATGTTGGAAGTGCAGTAGGCGAGGAAGATGATGGCATTGACCGTCACCTTCTTCGTATGACCGGCCGTGTTGGCCGTGTTGATCCCCAGGCAGACGATGTAGGGCCCGAGATAGAAGTAGGACATGTACAGGGCAGCCAGACGGCTCAGGTAGTCATCTAACGGCAGAGTGTAGAGAAATACAGCAGAGATGAGACCGACGATGATACCGAAAATGACCCAGGCGACGCGACATTGGCGTTGGGGGATGTACTTTGCGCAGAGGAAGACGCCGGCATTGCAAATGTATGACGACATGGTTTGTATGATACCCGTGGGCATGGTGAGCAGCGTGGACCGCTGAGACGAGTAGCCCAGTCCCTGGATGATGAGGGGCGCAAAGTTGGTCAGCCCCCCGTTGGGAATGGAGATGAAAATGTTGAAGAAGAACATGAGCCACGTCTTAGGATCCAATAGCGCCTCAACCAGCTGCTCCTTGCGGAAATGCTTGTTCTCCACGCCCGTCTGGTCGGCACGTAACTTGTCAATGACAATGGCCTTTTGCCGCTCCGTGACGAACTTGGCCTTCACGGGGCTGTCAGGCAGGAAGATGCCTATGATGCACGCCCACACAATTGTCATGCCGCCCGTGATCCAGAACATGGCTCGCCACTGGTGCTCCCCCGAGAGGAACCCGATCCCCCAGCCTATCGGTCCGGTGAAGCACACCGAGAGTCCCGTGTACATGAGACCCGTGCGGATGGGCTGCTCGCGTCGCGTGTACCACATTCCCATGACCAGAAGGTTTCCAGGGACGATAGGTGCTTCAAGGGCGCCCAAGAGGACGCGCAGGGAGATGAGCGTGGCGAAGTTGTTGGCGAAGCCTGTCGCGACGAGAATGATGCCCCATATCAGCTGCGCTACAAACATGAGTTTGGCGACTGGGAACTTCTGGAGGAGTGTGCCGCTGGGAATGCACCAGATGAGATATCCAAACTGCGTGTGTACGTGTCGTCAGCCTAAGTGCTCCCCTTATTGTGATGGACAATGCGCATCAGTAACACTTACGTAGAAGGCGCTGCCGACCCAGCTGTAGTGGTCTCCAGTGAGACCAGTGTCCTCGCGGAAACCGTAGAGGGCAGCCGTAGCTGTTGTCACCTTGTCCATGGCACCGAGCGTCACGTTGAACCACAAGAGGGGAACGAGGCGAAGGTCCAGCTTCCAGCGCAGCCTCCACCACTCGGAAGGCGAGTACGTCTCGCCGTCGGTGAAGACATTGGCGTACTTTGCTGCGACGTCGCCGCCTTCAGTGGACGAGTTGGTGTCGATGACCTTTCCGTGGCGTACGGAGGCTGTGTCTTCCATGGCGCCCGAGGCCATTGTGTTGACTTTTTGGTCTTTTTGGCCGTTGTCGACCGACATGATGAGCGGCGATTATATGGCAGGAGAGCACCGTTAATTAGATAGCAAATAGGGAGTAATTTTTGGCTTTGTAAACGAAAATAAAGGGGCGGGGAGAATAAGCAGTAGTGGCAATCAATACTGGAATGGGTTGAGGTAGTTAGGGGCGTATTGCAGATGAAGGATTCCCAGGTATCATCAACAGAATGTGGGCGTGTAGGTGGCAATGGTTTATACAAACGTCCCCGATGTCTGCCATGCATAAAATCAATGTTAGCCGGCTTAGCTGGTAAACGTAGATAAACTGTCTCCCAGCTCCGTGTCAATTGATGACTGCCCCCCTCCCCATTCAAGGGAACAAGGTTGTTATGGGGATTGTTATCAGTACTCGTCCATGTGCATCCAGGTTGTTGGTACAAGTCATATCGAGAGATGTAAGGATTCGGGGGCGATGTAGGTAAGCTCCCGCTGCGGGCTTTGACAAGGGTTCAAGGTGGCCAAGATGCGGCCATTCCGAATGGAGGGTAGGTTGAAGACGGAAACTGTTTAATGTCACTTGTATCATATTTGTCTCCATATCAACCTGTCAACGGGCGTCTTCACCCGGATATCAGTTGGGCGAGGAAAGTAGCGAATGACGAAGCTGGTGCTTACATGGAGACGGTTTAGGCTGTGTGGAGAGTGAACCATGCCGTGTTATCACCTTCGGACTTTGGAGTCCGATGAGGGCAGGAATGTCCGATAGCAACATTGACTACTTGGCGGTGCGTGCATGGTACCTCTACTACCGTTTATTAGCTTCCAGGCACCCATAATGGTATTAGGAGATGATCTTTAACCTGCATTATCATGTTCCAACATACTCGTACAGACCCGTAGTTTGTACGTGTTGTAGCGTGTCCCGACGTTGTGCGGGCGGACGCTCTTAAGACCCCGGTCGGAAACTACATGTGGAATGCCTTGTCCCCAATGCGGCAACTTGAGATATGGATTTTTTTTACACGTAGTCTCAACGGTAGTTGATATTTCTCTCTCCTTTATATGCGACGTTTTCATTTATTTTACAAATACCATCCACAACACGTGAACTGATGAATAATTATATGTCATTAGGCCGCAATAGCCACGTCTAATATTACCCAGTAGGGCGTAAACTAAGTGTGGGCGAGGGGTCCGGTGCCGGATAGCATCCGACCGGAGGGGTCAAAAACCGGGGAAGCCCCATCGAGACATTTGGCACATTGTTGAACACGGGGACATATCAAAACTCCATCATTAACAAATCATTTTGGCCGTAAAGCCCAGTTCAGGTCATTGTCATTCCATACCGCAACTACCTCGGCAATATGTCCACAATCCGCATAGCAATGCTCAACACCGATGAGCCCGTGGCCGCCGTCCGCCCCCGCCACAGCTCATACGGCACCATATTCCAGTCTCTCCTCTCCGCGTCGGCAAAGCGCATATCGCCCACCATTTCAATCGAGTCGGAGGAGTTCAACATTGTCAAGGACGAGTATCCGAGCGACCCATCGTCCTTTGACGCCCTCCTCGTGACCGGCTCGGCAGCCTCCTCGTACGACGACACGCCGTGGGTGCGCCGCCTGGACGCCTGGCTGAGCGACGTCTTCAGCGCCCACGACCACCTCCGCATGTTTGGCAGCTGCTTCGGCCACCAGGTCATCTGCCAGAGTCTGCTGCGTGACGAGGGGGTCTTTGTCGAGAAGCACCCCGGTGGGTATGAGCTGGGTGTTCACGAGATGAAGCTCACCGATGAGTTTGTCAGGGCCCTCGGTCCTTCTTCCGATAAGAGCATTCTCGGCCGTCCACCTACGCCTCCTGGGTCTAGTTCTGCTGCCACTGAATCATCACTCCGTCTGCAGTTCATTCACGCCGACCACGTCAATCTGGGCCCCAAGGGGGTTCTCCCCGGGGACTGGGTCAATATTGGGAGCACATCACACTGCCATGTCCAGGGCGTTTACCTGCCGCGTCGCATCCTCACGTACCAGGGTCACTTTGAATTTGATCGTTTCGTCAACACGGAGACGGCAAAGGTCTTTGGCGTTAAGTGGGACCCGGACTTCCTCCAGGCCGCCCTTGATTCCATCGATGCTGACGATGACTCTGTTGCCGCTGCTGATATGGTGGTGCGCTTCCTAATTGAGGGACGCGGTCTGGAGGATAAGGCCGAGGTGATGCTGCCTACACCGCCTGTTGAGATGGCATGATTGCTCTAATGTTGTCATCACTTCGTTTCGTCTTATCTTCGAATATATATCGTCCCACAAGCACATAGATGGCAATAGATTGATTTTATGCGCTCTGTTTTTGTTTATTTTTATATACCATATTTACACGGTCTTTACGTCCACCGTAGGTCTCATATGCCCTTGACATCTTTGACCAAGGTGGCAATCCTCTCAATGCCGTCGGTGATCTCTTCCTCCGTGTGCCACGCCCACGTCAGACGAATGGCCCGGCCAAATCCAGCCGAGGCTCTCTCGATACTGCCCCGATCACCCTCAACAACCATCATACCTCCGAAGGCAAACTTGAGATTGTACCGTTTGAGACCCAATGCGGCCATTTCATCGGCTCCAATAGGCATATCGGTCGGAATGTTCAGGTAGATGAAATAGCCGCCGGAAACATCAGTAGTAGTGCTCTTGTGGCTGACCTGGTCTCCATTGGCGCTGTCCGCACTGCCCGGCTGATACGTATACGGTGATCCGGTGGAAATGGTAAATCCCAGGGGGACGAGAAGACGGTCGACGGCATTTAAGAGGGTGTTGTACCGGGAACGGTAAGTAGGAATAAGCTTGTCACGAATGTGAGACTGGAGCTTCCCCGTAGAGAGCATGTCCTCGACGAACGTGGCTGCAAGGTGTGTCGGGCAGCCCCCAGAGCCTGTAGACCCGACGCCTGCCAAGCCTTGGATAAAGGACGGAGTCGCTTCGGCCCAGCCCGTTCTCACACCAGGTCCAATAATCTTTGAAAACGACCCATTACTGACTGCATTCCCCCAGTCATGCTTAGGGCCGCCGTCTAGTATTCTGTCCACATCAACAATCCGAGGTGGCGTTGGCGGTAGTTCTGACTCGTCAGACGGGGATGAGGGCCAGCGTAGGACATCGTACACATCGTCAGTCACGACTATAGCGTCGAAGTCGCGTGCGAGGCGTACAAGCTCCTCTCTTCGGCGTAGCGACATAGTCTTGGAACTAGGATTGGAAAATGTCGGGATCGCGTAGATGACATGCTTGTACAGGTGAGGGTACCGCGCCGACGTCTTGACGATTGGCTTTTCAGGGTTGTTGCCCTCAGCTTCGACGGATTCCAGTGACTTGCGCAGGAAGGCAATATCGAGCCCCTCATCGTCTTCGGGAACCCCACGAAGCCGGCCCTCGAAGCCATTGTCGGTGAAAATGGGGCAGGCGAGAAAGTAGCTTGGCTCAACCATCCAGATGTTTCTTGTGTAGCCGGGCTCCGTGAACTTGGCCAAGATGTTCCCCAGGTTGGCCGAGGCTCCGTTGGTGATGCATATGCGCTCGGACGATATTCCACCACTGGGCCGGTAAAATCCATCGAGCCAAGCTGCAATCTGCTCCCTCAAGGGAAGAAACCCAGCGCTTGGCCCGTATATGAGCGCCGAGGCCGTCCTTTTTTCCGATTGCAGTACACCAGATGCCCCATCGAGCAACTGTGGATTAGGGAAGAGTGATGGGGATGGCCAGCCCAGCTGGAGGTTGATGTGTTTTTCCATAGCAGTCGTTTCACAGTAAGTCGCTCGATGATTAACGATGCTTTCTTTTTTGGTGGCTGCCGCGGTCGACCCCTCTTATGGCGACGGCTGCAAGTAGACTCGCTCGAGGGTTTTCTGGGCAAATCTTCTAGTGTAGCTAGAGTCGCATTCGGGAGTCGACATAATGTCACAAGTGACATTGTTTGTAGATTATCAACCATCCCCGCCCTGACATCAACATGTGGGTGATGGTGGGTTGGGCGGAACTTGGTCTCCGGATTGTACGGGGGTTCCACATTTGCCGAAACATGGGTCAATCGGACGCGCATGTGCGACGCCGACCCTTCGGACTTTGGTGTGGGATTGACAATTGTAACTCTCCGTTATTGATGTGACGAGGTGATGGGATTCGGATAAGCGAGATGGGGAAAGAGGGCGAGGACAATAATGAAGGGGGGGCCGGTTTGGAGAAAAGAAAATGTCCGGTCGGAGGAGGAAAGTGCCTTCTTCGCACCTGCCAATTCCCACATACATCGAGGAAGTACATGTAACATGACTTCTCCCCAAACGCAAAGGTAGAAGCATTCAGTCTCTTTTTCTTTACGACTCCATTTTACAGAAGACAGTGCTTTTCCTACTCTCCAAATAACACACACAAATAGCCTACTTCCATTTCATACGGCCAAAATGCCCCGCCTTACCCTTTCGGTCGACGAGGAGCAGGAGCAATTTGAGGCGCAAGTGATTGCCATTGAGAAGCAATGGAGTTCCCCACGCCAGGCGCACCTGAAGAGGTAAGTCGATGCTTGATTCACCCTTACAAAATGAAGCTGGAGAACTCTTCTCACTAACCCATGGTGATTTTTACAGACCTTATAGTGCCCGTACGATTGCTGCACTTAGGAGCTCAATTGACGGCATCCCGCAGGCTTCTTCCAAACAGGCTCTCAAGCTCTGGGGCCAGCTAAACGAGCACAACAAAAATGGCACCACAGAACTTACATTCGGAACCACGGAGCCCACAGTGGTATCGCAAATGGCCAAATATCAGCAAACTGTCTACGTGTCTGGTGCGCTGTGCGGATTCTCCGAGGTAGCGATTCCGGGAATGGACCACGCCGATTACCCGTGGGACACGGTTCCCAAGGTGGTGTCCAAGATCTTCAAGTCCCAGGTGTGGCACGATCAGAGGCAACGCCAGTTCCGCTTCCGACACGCCAAGGAGGACCGTGAAGATTTCGAGAACTGGGACTACATGGCGCCCATTGTGGCTGATGGTGACATGGGCTTCGGTAGTCTGACGACTACCATGAAGATGGCCAAGGAGTTTGTCGAGGCCGGTGTGGCCATGATCCACATTGACGACCTGGCTATTGGCATGAAGAAGTTCACGGTTGGCCAGGGCCGCACCGTGGTGCCTACCAGCGAGTACCTCGACCGTCTGCGCGCCGTCCGCATGCAGTTTGACATCATGGGCGCGGAGACGATGCTCTTGTGTCGCTGCGACACGGACCACTCAGAGTTCATTACCAGTGTCATCGACGAGCGCGACCACAAGTACGTCCTTGGTGCGACGACAAAGATTGAGCCTCTCAAGACGTGCCTTGAAAAGGCCCTCTCCGAGGATAAGGATCTTAGAGCTGCGAGGGACGAGTGGAAGAAAGAGGCCAAGCTCCAGACATTCGACCAGGCTGTTGAGACGGTCGCATCTGGAACCGAGTATACCGAGTACCAATCTCAGCTGGCCAAGGAGGCTTCCCCTTCCCTCTCCACCAGGCGAGATGTCGCTTCCAAGACAGTCAAAACCGAAATCTTCTTCGACTGGGAGCTCCCCCGTTCGTCAATGGGACAGTACATGTTCCAATCAAACGTTAAGGCCGTCGTTGAGCGCGCAATTCTTGCTGCACCCCTCGGAGATGTCACCTGGGCACGGATGGATGCTCCCGTATGGAAGGACCTCGTAGAGTTCCACACAGAAGTCCGCAAGGTATACCCCGATCGCTTGTTTGCCTTTGGGTATACCGGGGACTATGACTTTGCCAAGGCCGGATTCTCCCCGGAGCAGGTCAAGACGTTTCCTTGGGACCTGGCCAAAATGGGTGTTGTCTGGCAGGTACAGCCCATTTGGAGTCTACAGGGCCTGCACATGGCCGCCAGCGACTTTGCTAAGCTCTGGTCCACTGAGGCCATCGCGGGTTATGTGCGCGACGTCCAGGGACCTGCCTTGTCCACGAAGCCGATTTCTGATGGGTTCGAAAAGCTCAGCTGGTGTGGAGGATACCTGGCCGATGCCTTTTTCGAGACGGTGTCGGGTGAGAAGGTTGTGGAGAAGGCGCAGCCGCCCCCGGAGAGGCGCGTTAGATAGATGTTTGTATTTGCATACATGCATATAGGCATACCTACTAGTATCTTAAACATTGATATTTCGGATGGTATCGCCAGGCATTTTCATTTCCAATTCCAATCCAACTTGATTCTGAATATGAATTACACGTGTGACGCAGACCCATTACGATAACTGACACAGATGTTCCGCCACTGCACATTCTGGTAGTAAAATTGAATACGCTGATATTTCAGTTACTGTATGTATGCATTTAATCGCATAGGTGCATCCCCATGTGCACGCTGATAACAAGGAAGGAGCTGGTTGATGAAGCACTCGGCGCTATTCCCCATTTGGTCCCTGTCATCAATCGCAGACATGCGTTAGCGGGAAGGAACCCCCATCACTGGCACCAGGATTCAGAGCTCGAGAGGTTTCCCCATTTGTAACATTACTTCATCACTCATTCTCCTCATTTTTCGCTAACATCGAACTCAAGGCGTTGGGATGAACCGGCAAATGTTTCTCGCCTTGGTTGGCAAACAAGACAACGATGGAGCGTGACAGCCAGTCATCGTCTGGGGACGAACCCCCACAGAAGAGACAGCGCGTTCTCGCATGCAGGTGTGTAGATATGGGGCCTATCTCGGCGCAACCGAGGCCCCTCATGAATGTCAATGTCGCCGAGCTGACCACAACGAACCAAAAATGTAGGCGCTGTAGAGGGCGGAAGCAAAGATGTGAGAACCAGAGACCGTGCGCCAACTGCGTCAGATCTGGGGATGAATGCATCCCAATGGACCCCGCGCCTCGGCCGCACGTTGAGGGTGAGTATGTGCGCGCTCTGGAGGAGCGCATCGCCGAGCTCGAGGCTCATGACCCGGGACAAAGCCAGGATCATATGCTGTCTGCTTCTACCAATGTTACCAGACCTGTGACTCGACATCGACGGAGCAGCAGTCATCACGAAGGCAGCGATGGACTGCGAGCGGGAAGAAGGGTGGCAAGGGCACCTGATTCTCGTATTCACAGCCGGGCAGAGGCAACACATCACCATAGACCTTCAGATGCCGCTGTCGACGTTGCGTACTCGGCTAGCACCAACTCCATCTCTCCGACAAACATGTCGCATGCCCGGCATAGCTATTCGTCTCACCACTCGCCTGTAGCCACTGCTGCCTTGTCACTACAGGACGACTCGGATTCCGGTCTTGACCACCTCCTGTTTGGCGTCGTCACATCTCCATCAGTACGCGATGATGGAAGCAATTCCCTCTTACCGGCATCTGGCCCCGTTGTCTCTACACAACCGCCAATATCACAGGATAGCGAAATATCCATCGCCCACAGCCTTGCAGCAATCATTCCCTCGGAGGTGGACGACCTATTACTCGGAGCATACCGTGATAGAGCCCAGGCACAGTACCCTTTTTTTCATTGGAACACCTTTTTGACATGGGTATCGGAGTGGAAAGCATGCCTGCCGTCCGAACTAGCATCGCGGTCTTGGCAAGGCTTCTTTGTCAATCTCGTCTACGCCACAGCACTGCTTCTTCTGGCCGTGCCGCGTATTGGACAGTCGGACGCGAGGTCATTTTACCGGAGTGGCCTGAGCCTCTTGCCTCATGTTTTTCGACGCAAAGATGAGATACTTCACGCTCAGGCGTATCTCCTGTTGAGTATCAATTCACTACACAGAAGCTCGACGCCACGTATTTTATCATTATCTTCAACAGCCCTGCGCTTCTGTGTCCAACAGCAGCTGCATCTAGCCGAGACCGAGCCAGTGCCAAACACACCGGCCATCAGGCTCAAGAACCAGGTTCGACGCCGATGTTTCTGGTCCGCCTACTGTATAGACCGACTCATTATGGCCTCGTTTGAACTACCCCCTTCCCTATCTGACTCAATGATTACCACCAAACTGTACACCAATATTGATGATGATGACCTGGAAACGGTGGCTGCCAGCACGCCTGTTGACGAGGAGCTACCCGATACCCCTGTATACACGTGCGTTTCACCCTCCCTCTACGTGCTCCAATGCCGTCGGATCCAGTCAGAAATATCTGGCTATACTCTCCGGTACGACTACAAGGAGCATTACGAAGAGTCTTCGGAGTGGCGTATAGGAATTCTCAATGAGCTGCAGAGTTACAAGTCGCGCGTTCGGAACTTCTCAAATCCCGAATCTAAAGGACATGCATCGCAAAGGTGGCTTGGTATGATATACCAGTACACTCTCCTCCTTCTCTATCGCCCTACTAAGGCGAACGTGATTGGGGCGGCAGGTGATTGGGCAATTCAGGCTAGTAGCCAGGCCTGTCTCATTTTTAGGAGAAGTCAAATGGACCGTCAGATTGCTCAAGGCTGGGTTGGGGTAAAGTTCTTTTCTATTGTTTTTCTTCATCTTCTATCCCAACATTTACACCGTTCGCACCTTGCTGACTATATTAAAGCTTCTGGTGCAATTCCAATCCGGAGTGACATTGCTTTACTGCTGCTGGGCCACACCGCCCGAATATCGCACAGAAAACTACGACTCACCTGATGTGGCGGATGCTCTGCGTGCCTGCTCTAACATTCTGGCCATCATGACTGATCGCTGGCCAAAGGCCGATTGCTTGCGAGACGTCTTTGAGCTCCTAGCCCGAGAAGTGCCACTGATTGATAGACCGAGCAAGCCGCCAACGCGAGTATCAGACGCATCGGCGGATGCGATCCGAGAGAAGCTTCCCAGGATACGATCATTCATTGTTCATCGGTCAATCATACGCATGATTGAAGAAATGATCACCGACGATTTTCCACGTTTGCATAACGAGCGCTCGCCTGAACGGACTGTTTCGAGGACCGCTGCAGCGCAGGTGCTACCGAGAAGGGGAACGCCGGCGACTCGCAACAGGCCGTCCCGAATGCCATCACAGACACCGCAGATTAGCATGGCATCTGAAAGACAACAATTCTCTAACACTCCTGTTGGATCGGCGACGTTCGAGCTCCCTTTTACAACACAGTTGTACGGATCAGAGGGGCCCGACGCCAGTGTTGACACATCGGCAGTGGCTGCAGCAGGCGCATCATTGAGTGCAGATGAGCTTCTCGTATTTCCAGGAATATTCGACCTGGATGGTTGGGCATGATGACTTTATTATTTCGATATTCGACTGTGCAGCGCCGAATGAGATAGCAGTTGTCGATGGCATTATGGATCTGCGACACTGCGATTATGCCATCCCACCCAGAAAAGTTGCTATGGAAATTGAGCGAAAAGGACACATACGAACAGTCGATAATGAAGTCTGATAACGAGGCCTTCTTCTTCTGATGATGATGATGGTCATAGAATCCTCGTCCCTTCAACGACGAGGTCCCCACTAAACAGGGCGACGGAGACCATCTGGCTCCTGCAGTCACAGTGATGGTCTGACTTCATTGCTGGAAGAAAATAAAAGACATCAGTCATAGATGTGATACGGGAAAAAAGGACGAAATATCAAAACATAAGCAAGTTGAGGCTTGAAGATCCCGTCTCTCCTACTGGCTAAAGAATGGCTTGTTCCAGAACCCGAAGCAGTTGCACGGAGAGCTGTTGGCCAATGACAGAGGATTCGACCCGGCGTTGACTTTGGTGGCGGCACCGAGTAAAATTTCCTTTTTGGGAAGTGTGATCCTGCCAGTGCGCACCACCACCGCTCCGCTGCCGGATAGCGATCTCGCAAATTACTATGAATGGCCATGCCTCACCGGGAAAAGGGCAGGTGTGGCAGTTATCACTGATAGAGTAAACTGAAGGAGCAGCGAATTGAGAGGCGCCCATTGACAGGGGACCAACAAGGGCTCATTCTCTGTATTCGCATGCACGAGGCCCAATGTCCGCAGTGCGATTGTACGCGGGACAAGTCCGAAGCCGCTTATCAGAGCCCCTCGTGGGTCGGCCAAGGTGGCTTATCATTACGTCTTGTCATGATTGAATGCGGGGACGGCGAGGGGATAGCGGGCTCCCCTCTAGACTCTGCAGGTAGTCTCTAGACGAGGGCCGGACAAGTGGACGTAAAAACTTACCCATTAGGGACCAATGACACGATGTTGAAGGCACCCGCGGAATGCCGTCTTGGTAAAAGAAACCCCACATGGCCCCGATACATGTTGCTCTTTATCGCACATCTTATCAGGACAGCTCGGGATGAATATATAATACACCCACGGGGACTTCACATTTACATTTGACTTCTATCATATCATTCCCTTGATCATCAACATACAAGAGTCTCTTTGTTTCTTCCCTTCGATATCAGAAGCAGTTCCAACTCAGCACAGCACAACACGACAACAAAAATGGTCCCCCACCCCTTTGACCCGCTCTCGGGCGAGGAGATCGCCGCTGCCATTGATGTGGTTAAGAAGGCTCATGGTGAGCTTCTGTACCAGGCCGTGACTCTGGTTGAGCCGCGCAAGGTCGAGATGGAGAGGTGGCTGTCCAACGAGGTGACAGCTCCCCGCCCGGCACGTGTGGCCGATGTTACAGTCATTGCCCCGGAGGGCAAGGTGTTCGACGGCCTGGTAGACTTGGCCAGTAGCAAGATTACCTCCTGGACGCAGCTTAACGGCGTTCAGCCCATTGTAAGTTTCATATTACATTCTCTACATGCCTCCCTCAAAGAATCACTTGGCTAACCTGGGAAATTCCAAAGATCACCACAGAGGAACTAGCAGCCGTGGAAGAGAAGGTCCGTGTAGACCCCAAGGTGATTGAGCAGTGCGAGATCAGCGGTGTCTCTCGCGATGAGATGCACAAGGTGTACTGTGACCCGTGGACGATTGGATACGACGCACGGTTCGGCAACAACGTCCGCCTTCAGCAGGCGCTCATGTACTACCGTCCCAACGTGGACGACTGCCAGTACCAGTTCCCTCTGGACTTTTGCCCCATCTACGACTCTAACAAGGGAGAGATCATCGCCATTGACGTCCCCAAGGTGCGCCGGCCGCTCCGCAAGGATATCAAGACCATCAACTACCACCCTGATGCGGTGCGTCAGCAGTCGGGCGGCTACAGGACGGACCTGAGGCCCATCAACATCACACAGCCCGAGGGTGTTTCGTTCAAGCTCAGCGGCCGTGAGATCGAGTGGCAAAACTGGAAGCTGCACATTGGCTTCAACTACCGCGAGGGAATCGTTCTCAACAACGTCCGCTACAACGACAAGGGCAACGTCCGCCCCATCTTCTACCGCATGTCCCTTGCGGAGATGGTGGTTCCCTATGGAAACCCCGAGCACCCTCACCAGCGCAAGCACGCCTTCGACCTGGGAGAGTATGGCGCGGGATACCTGACCAACAGCCTTTCGCTGGGCTGCGACTGCAAGGGCTCCATCCACTACCTTGATGCTGAGTTCCCCACTCGCGATGGTTCCGTTCGCAATATCAAGAACGCCATCTGCATCCACGAGGAGGACGATGGCATCCTCTTCAAGCACACCGACTTCAGGGATGACTCGACCATTGTCACTCGTGCTCGCAAGCTCATCATCCAGCAGGTCTTTACCGCTGCGAACTATGAGTATGCCATTCAGTGGACCTTCCACGTAAGAGCTTTCCCCCTCCCTCTCTTGGTAAATTTAATGCAATGTATATACTGACCCCCCAAACAGCAAGATGGTACCATCCAGCCTAACATCAAGCTCACGGGTATTCTCAACACCTACGTCATGAACCCGGGTGAGGAGACGCACGGCTGGGGTACGCAGGTGTACCCTGGAGTCAACGCCCACAACCACCAGCACCTCTTCTGCCTGCGTCTGCATGCCAACGTCGACGGTCCCCAAAACACCGTCTTCGTGTCCGACACGGTGGCATCGGACGCTCCCGTCGGTAGCCCCGAGAACTACTACGGAAATGCGTTTGGCGCGAAGCGTACCAAGCTGGCGACCGAGGGCGAGTCTTGCACCGACTATGACGGTGCCAGGGGACGCACATGGGAGATTTGCAACACCAACAACATCCACCCTTACAGCGGCAAGCCTGCCAGCTACAAGCTCGTCAGCCGAGAAGTTCCCGGTCTTCTTCCCAAGGAGGGATCCCTGGTGTGGAAGAGGGCTGCATTTGCCCGTCATGCCGTCCAGGTGACAAAGTGTATGTTTTTTTTCTGATACCCCTTTTTATACAAGAGAGATCGATTGCATACTGACCAGACATTTTTTGAACAGACCGCGACGACGAGCTGTGGCCCGCTGGCCGACACGTTCCCCAGACGTCGGGAGAGCCTTCGCACGGTATCACCGAGTGGATCGGAGACGGCAAGACGTCAGTTGACAACACCGACATCGTCCTCTGGCACACGTTTGGCGTGACGCACATCCCCTCCCCTGAGGACTTCCCCATCATGCCGGCCGAGCCCATGACCCTGCTCCTCAGGCCGCGCAACTTCTTCCTCAACAACCCTGTCATGGACGTGCCGCCCAGCTTCGCCAGCACGCCTAGCCAGATTGCCGCCAACGGTGAGGGCGTCCATGATGCCACGGATAAGGTCAGCCAGTTGGCCTTTGAGGAGAAGGGTAGCTGCTGCAGTGGAAAGCAAGAGTGAGTTTCAAGATGTCTGCGAAAAGAGAATGAAGAAATGTGCTAATATGTTGTTTTAGTGGAGTTCTTGCCAGGCTATAATGGCGATAGATGATGGAAGGGGGTGTTATACCAGGCTTGTAGGGTAGCATAAAGACATAATGAATTCAATGTTAAAAAGGAAATAAGAAAATGTGTCACCGGTCCTGCTCTTGTTCTAATCCTCTCGTATGAGACACTGCTTGAAGAATCACGCTTCTGATTGCTACAGGGTAAGCGCAACATTATAAAATTAACGAGGCTGATGACTTACAGATCTGCCCCCCTTGTTTGGGGCTCTTTGTCGCAATACTCCCTTTAGCTACCGGGAATAGTCCCAAAACGTGAACAAGGCCGTTATGAACATTATTACAGAGTTATAACTATTATTATGTCAATGTGTACACGTAGGCGTCATGAACCCATCCGAAATAACAGTTTCCTCAGTACACAAAGCCTCCACCCCTGGTCGGGAAGAAACCCGTAGGATCAACAGCCTTCTGGATCTCCTTGAAATCTGTGTAACCCTTGTACGTGCCCGTGACATTCTGGTCCCATGCAGCATCATTCATAAAGAGCGGGAGGTAGACGTCCTCACCTCCAGTCCACTCAGGCACCTTGGTCTCTAACCACTTAACCATGTCTCTAGAGGCACCCTGGAAGATATCGTCGTCGACCTCGGAGTCCCACCCACACTGGAGCTCGAGGAGGATCCTGTGCGGATCAGCCCCCGAGATGCCCATGGCGTTGCGGCCGCTGTCCTGGCTGTGCTGGCCTATGACGGACGGGAAGGGCTGGTAGTCGACGGAGCATAGGGCTGTGAGGCGGCTGGGGAGGTACTCCTCCAGGAGGGACCAGTACTTGTCTGATATCTCGGTGAACATCTCTGGTACGTCTGGGAGATAGGGGATTGTGTATGTCTGTCAAGATGTTAGTACGTTGTCGGGGAGTCAATGGTGACATGTACTTACTCTGAAGGACATGCGGGCGACGAGAAGTTCGGCGGGGGCACCGTTGGCGTTTAACTGTGGCACATATCGATGTTAGCGGGAGAAGGTTCCTGGGGTATCAGGTATATGTACCAGGTCTGCATAGGATCGTGTAGAAGTGACGTCTAGAGTCGAGTTGATGTCCAGGAACTTGGCGAATGAGCCTGTGGTTGGCGCCTCGGGTCCGTCGTAGAAGTAGTAGATCACGAAGCCCTTGGTACCGCCCTCGGATATGGTGTGTGTGAGAATGATGGCTGACTTGGTGTCGTCGACGCCCCCAGGGACGTAGTCTTGGAGAGCGGCGAAAATCTCTTCAGACTGGTTGTCTCCGTACATGCGCATGCCACCCCAGACTTGCCCGATCTCATGAGCTCTGATGGTGAACTGAGTGACGATTCCTAGAGGGGTATTAGCAAGGATGAATAGATGTTGTTTGGAAGATGCTTATACATACCTAGCTGACTGCCGCTTCCTCTCAAGGCAACAGCGAGTTCCGGGTTCTCAGATGCCTTGACATTGAGAACCGTGCCATTGGCCGCAACAATTTCCCAGGCAACAATGTTCTGTGCTTTACTGTCAGCTTGAGTCTAAGTTTATTGGGAAGGATCGATCCCGACGTACATCAGCAGCAAGACCATACTGGGCCGACAAAAAGGAGATGCCTCCTTGCAAGAGGTAGCCGCCCACGCCAACAATACCTAGACACTAAATGTTAGTGGAATACCCTTCAAAAAAAAAGAGGGAATGTGTAAGAGAAAACACACCTAGACGACCTCCGACGATAGTCACGCCGTGCTCCTCAAGAGCGCCAATCACATCATTCCACTCGCCTCCAGGCTTGACGTACGCCAACTTCTCGTCGGCATCGTACGTGACACCGGAGAGATCCTTTGTGGAAATCAATACGCCATCGAGGATACTCGAGTGCCTCTGGTTAGGCGTGTGCCCGCCGCTCTTGACGGCGAACTGCACATCGGGATACTTGTTGAGCACCTTGACAGCAACGGAGACCTCCTGTGCGGACTGGGGCAGGACGATGCAAGCCGGTTTGGCATCGCGCAGGGCCGTGGACCAGTAGGCGTTGGACTCGGAGATGTATATGGTAGATGGGTCTGTCGATACACGGTCCGGCAGGGAGGATGCGAGCTTGTCGCATGCCTCGGTCGTAGAGGCGGATGGGTCTGCGATGGCGCTGGCCACAAGGGCGGCGGATGCCCACAAAGACACGGGGGGGAACATGATTGCTGACGAAGAGGGATTGATTGACGACGGCTGCTCAATGTTTCATCATCAGAAACTCAATCCGGAGGGGATTCCAATGTAACTTTATATACTCCGCACATGGCGTGTCACCCCTACACATGCCACGCCTTTGGGTCGCATTCGGAATCATTGAGACTTGTAGTACGAGTACGAAATAGTGTACGACGTCGTATTTTCGGATTTTTACTAGAACTGGTCATGCCATTTTTGCCCGATAAATTGCCCGTGTCCGGGGGGGATGGATGAATGGAACGCTGTTCCTATTGATCGGTGAGAACGGATATATCGGGGTGGTCTATGGTTGATGCAGGGGGGTTGCACTAAGAGCGGTATGGAAAAGCAGGAAATGGGGATTTTGAGATGCGCAAAAGACGCAAAGAATTTCCAACGAGAACTTGGCTCCCACATATTTGTCGACTGATACTACTCCGTACATATACTTGACATGTGTAAGAACGGGGGTAGTACTAAGCGCTAGACACCCTTGGCGAGTCGACCAGATCTGCAGCGTAACAGTGTTAGGTATTCGTACTCGTATGATGATGGCAGGTTATCAATTTCATATCAATATTACAACGTACGGTTAAGGGAGGACACATCGTTAACATCAGGGGTACAGAAAAAGTCTGCAGGAACTTCAAATGCAATGACACGGTTCCTGTACCTCCTTGTTTGCCCTCTTATACACATTTCTCAAGGTACTGGTACATCTTTCTGTATGAATCTTGCTTGAAACTGCTACCTTGAACCAACATCTGCTGTATTGATACGTGTACGAATACTGCATACTCATATATGGCTCATGTCGACATCAAGGAAGCTCACACACAACCCTTAGTGCTGTGGTCGACGTCGAACCATGGGGACGCGACGTCTTTATTGGGTACTTGCATGGGGTATCCTTCCATCCCCAACCCCTGGGGGATATGCGGACACGACGTAATCGCACTCTGTTCTTTGGGTCTGAAACAGGAATGACAAACGTGCGGATACGAGTACGAGGGGAACCGACGGTGGGGTTTGACAGTTTGTCTGTAATTTCGAAGAATTCTTGAATCCCCAGTTTTAATGCCATGCGAGAGCTGCAGCGCTTGTCATCCTGGATGGATTGTTTTCCGCATTGGTAGTTTACGAGTACGACTAGTGTTTATTGCTAGCAGAAATCGTCAGCACGATGCATCTATTTTTCATTCTTCGTTCATTAAGTGGATGTTTTTGAACTTTCTAAAGAGTCTTTTACGAGTACGCTCCGAGTCTTTAGCGAAAACCGCCAACGAGATGGGCTAAATGTGGAAACGCTTCTGACCATGGAGGCCCCATGACCCAATTCCCCAAAGTGCCCACGACGGCCTCAAAATCAGGATTCAGCGACACCTTCCCCGAGTCATCCTGGGTCATGGCAGGACAATCTGCAGGCGTCTTTAATCGAACAGACTGGAAGTAGAAGAGCATTGAATGACGAGGATCCGTGTCCCCGCTCAGGCAGAGATAGTCTCGGAGCGACGGCCACGGTAGATAATCAACAACGACAGGGTGGGGGTTCTGTTTCTGTGCCTCGGTGGGGAGAAGCCAAGGTGGGACATCTCTCATTGTTTCTTGTGTAGGTTGCATGAGCCACTATTATTGAATGTCCATCTTCATTAGCCGCTATCGATCAATTGCCCTTTTTTTTTTCTCTCTCTCTCTTCGTGATATCCCTCACTTACACGCATGTAGCGATAACCTAGGAGATACGATCCCATTAACTGCTCTAGATTCTTGTGTCCGAACTGTCGTAGGAAGCCGGTGATGAAAAATGTGGCGGGGCTGTCTTCGATATTATGCAGCATCATGGATGGTATGGACGGATTGCGAGGCATCGCACCATCATCAGCACTTTGGCCTGAAGACACGGTATACCTCCTGTACACGCCGGTGATACCACATGAGTCAAGGCTGTCGAAGCTGTCCGGATGATTCTGACCACAGCGACAATTGAGAATATTGGTTGAATTGGGACGGAAAACAGATCCCCACACACCAACCTCCGGTGTCGGTGCTGTCGTGCTGGGTATCAGTGACGTGTTTGACATCGCGAGACCGGCATAGTGAGACGGTTGCACTGAAAGCCATCCCTCTGATGGAGGAACTGCTAGAGGCGCCGCGGCAGACAAAGCGGGTACGATGGACTGTAGCTGGATTGCCAGTCCCTGAAGGGTCGTCTTGATATCGGAAATGTCCTCTTCTATCTTGGAGATTCGACATTTCTGCTCTTTGCGGCGCTCCCTATGGCCCAGACGATCAACTAATCTCTTCTGCTTCATCTGACTCTCACTTCGAACCCTTTGCGGGGGACCTAAAGATCGCGGTGGGGTCATGGTGGTGTAGTTCTAGTCCGTGGGTGCGCGTGCTAAAGGTCGTGTGGACGGGTAGTTGCGTATGTTTAAGGAACCGCCTCAAGCTGGTCTTGGAGTGGCATACGTCCAGAGATTAGATCCTACATGTAGCATCAACTACGAAAGGGTATTGTTAATCAATATGTTCGACAAAAGAAACGACGGCCAAGAGGAGAGGACGGGGTATGGCAGAACTGCTTTCTACTGGCATCATCCCCGCAACGATCCCTCAGTGTTCGCGCGCACATCAGTCACCAGGTTCTTGGTAGAATCCTCGGGCGCGGAGATTGGGATTGGCACTTGCACGTGTAAGAGCTTTGGTCTCTCGGGGTGATATACCGAGGCGAAAGGTCCCAGGATTCTTGTATTCCCCGCTCCCTTACTCGTGTATATGTCACCCCGCATACAGGTGTGTAGCTTTCGGCTTTCTCCGCGTAGTTGGGAGGTGGACACGCGACGATGCATGGAGCATAGGATGGGTCATTCTTGATGATAAAAACGAGTAGTCAAATTGACGTTGACCCGAGTGGTCGATATACTCCGGCACGAACCCCCTAGGTACATGCACCATCTAAAAGCGATCGTGAGTATAAGTGAGGATATTCGTAATGTAGCTGAATGGCTTAGACCTTGGTCAACCGAGGCGAGTACATACGTCTGGTGTCAATGTATACATTGTGCATACCTTGTATCCATCCCCACACCCCGCATCCCCACAAACAGGCACTCGCATTCCTCCAGACTTGCATGGTATTGACTGCAACGTTGTCAGCCGGCAGCTACATGTAGAAACTACCGCGGCGGCACATGCAAGAAATTGCGTTGTTTTGTCCAAGTGCTACCTGTACATCCGGCTATACATGTAGTGTCTCACGGGGCAGGGTCGCGATGGAAAATGAAACCAGAAACAAACCAACAGAGAAACGGGCTCATGAATCTAGAAATGGGAATACATCAATTATATGCAGAGATGGTGGTCCAAGGGACCTCGGAATAAAGCTAATACATCTCCAAAAGCCTTCATTGTTCACCCAGGTTTCGGACTAACTCATCAAATATTATTTAACCTACAACCTAGAGTCTAAGACTAGCCAGATTCTGCACGATCCAGTTATAGCTATCCTCCCTAAAGTTATCATCCAAGATGCCAGAGCTATAAGCAGACACATGAGCCATCTCATGACCAACATCCCACCTCGGCCAGTTGGGGAACCCGGTATCCCCATCCCCATTCGGATCAAGCGCATAGACAAAGTTGATAAAGTACGACCGCATACTCTTGGCAGCGTAGTTATCGTTGATCCCATAGAACACCTGAATAAGATCCGCCGCATGGAAGGTCCCCAGGATAGGCGTCCCCTTGTTCTGCGACAAGAGGTACGACCACGAGGGGGTACCCGGGTTGACGCCCGTCGCCGCGGTGAGGAATAGTCTCCTCGTCAGGGTGAATACTAGATCGCCCAGGATGGCAGCGCGCTGCTTGAATCCGGGAAATATCTCGTTGAGAAGGCCTGTGCCGAAGGGACTGTTGTCCGTCACGGCGTTGATGCCCTTGCCGTACGTGGCTATCAGACCCTCCAGCTGCTCTGGGGTGGCGCCGCCAAAGTAGTACTCGTGGAGATAGTCGGCCAGCTTGGCGGGGGTGGTGAGGTTGGGCTGGAACAGGGCGAAGAGGGTCCCCTCGTCCTCGCAGTCGCCGACGATCATGGGAACAGGGGCGTACTTCTTCTCCAGCACCAGAGTCTCCATCGAGTCTGTGAGGACGCGGCCGTCCGGACGGGGCACGTACGACAGCGCCAGCGAGGAGTAAGAAAGCAGATGGGGCACCGCGGTCGTGGCGCTGAGGAAGTCATCTGCGCTCAGTTCACGGAGACAAGCGAGGGTGTCGGTGGCACCCGCACACCCGCCAGCGTTGACAACACGATCGTACACGTCCTGTCCGCGCTCAGAGGAGAGAGGGTTGGTGGGGACGGCGGTGCCGGAGCTCATGATGGCTCCGCGGAACAGCGGCTTGCCCTTGTACTCGATGTTTCCGTCGAAGAGGGCCATCTGCGCGTACACGGAGATGGAGCCGGCCGACTCGCCCCAGATGGTGACCTTGTCTGGGTCGCCGCCAAAGGCAGCGATGTTGTCGGCCACCCACTCCAGGCCCATGCGCTGGTCGAGCAGACCCGCGTTGCCGGAGCCTTCCTGCTCAATCTCCTTTCCCGGCATGAAGCCGTACCCGCCCACGCGGTAGTTGACCGCAACGAAGATGAAGGGGCGGCCAATCTCCACTCCGTAGTTGACTAGTCCTGTGCCATCGTACATTGAAGACCAGCCGAGCTGCATTACGAGATCAGCGGGTTGAAAAGTGGAAGTGGGAGGGGGCTTGCTGTTACCTCGAATCCACCGCCGAAGATCCAGTACAGCACGGGGAGTTTGTCCTTGGAGGTAGTACCCTGGGGTCTAGCAACCGTGATGGTGAGACAGTCCTCGCTCTGACCCGTGACATCCTGGACAAAGGGGAGGTTGGCAAGAGTGCCGAGTGTCTTGAAGAGGAAGTCCTGGCTCTCTGTCGAGGCGACAAACTGGGGACAGGCACCCGCGGGACCGGTGGCGTCAAAGGTTCCGATGGACTTGCTCAGACGCTTGGGGGGCCTCAGACGCAGCTGTCCGGTGGGGGGCTCGGCGTAGGGAATCCCGCCAAAGGATTCGACGCTGTTCATGACGTTTCCCAGGACGGTTGCATCGGGGGATGGTATCACGACGGTTGCCGTTGGGCCTGCGCGCTCTTCCAGTGGGACAGTTGGTGATCCAAGGGTCTGGGCAACTGCCGAGAGCCCAAGGGCCAAAGTAAACATGGACACCATCTTTTTCACAGGGAGAACAGGGCTTGGACTGGCTGGCCGGCTTTTCAATGTATGATGGAATAAACAAGATGGGATACTATCGTCGGATAGAACTATGGGAAAGATTCAATCTTATATAGATGACCCTAGGCATCACCATATTTTATCAAAGACATGGAACTAACTACATGAACTCTCTAGAAAGTGCGGACTTTTCGATAAAAGTGGTATTTCCCGTCCAGGCACTAAGATCCGGGGCACCACCATCCCAAGAAGAACCATGAACCTGCAGAAAAGTCTCACCTGACTTGAAATCCCATATTTCTTGAAAAATAGACCTCGGACTATTTGATTTTTCGATTCCACTCCTCCTTAATTGTTAAGTCTGCCAAGGGGATAAGACTGAGAAGGATACGATCAGAGGACCACATGACGATATAGTACAGAAAGATCGACATTCCCCGGTATGTGTGTGTCCATTCATAGCGTGCGGAGTACCGGGGTGCACGTTGTCGATTACACGTAACATTGAAGGACAATCAAGGAGGGTTGCCCTCGCCCCCATTTTGCGGGGTTGAGAACGAGAGCTAACCTCGTTCTGGTCCCATGGGCCTAGCTTGCATGTCGGGATCGGCTAATAAACAATGAAAGGGTAGGGGAGTTGTTGGATTGGATGATGGGATTTTGCGGACTGGAGTTTTGTCGACGTCGTCCCCCGTTGGGGGCCCCATTGGGTTCGGTATTATTCAATGTTTACATATACGGTATGTCGGAGGGAGTTGTGAGGTTGCATTGATGCATGACACGACGTCGGTGCATGCTGATCCGGGGTAATTGAGCCCCACGATGGTCATTCCAGACTGAGCATTGTCCGTTACCCCGAACTGTATTACTACTAGCTGAAAGTATGTGTCTGTTAGCACGTAGCCAAGAGATGTAGTTAGTTGTATGTGTTATATCAGATGTGAAAACTGGTCGGGGCCGAGAATTTGGACAAGTCCGTCTATGTTTCCCAGCCAAGGGGCCTTTAGGATATAACCTTAGATGTAGGTTGATTATCTAGGAAAGTCAATCAGTGGATATAGTTAACCGTTAGCATGTATTCACTACTAGGTAGTTGGCATCAATGATTCCTACAAACGAGTGCAAGATCTACAATAACGGGTCTTGCATTCAACCCAACAGAGTCATCCAGAAGTTATACAGCTTGCGACTATTACACTAATGAAATAATGCAAGAGTACAAGTACGAGTGAATAGTAAAACCAGACCACAAGTCTCAAGTCCATGTCTGTAGGATATCCCACTTTTTAATCTATCCAAGTCTCACACCTTGATTTGTAACCTTACTCTATTATATTGCTCAGATATTTATATATTACGGAGTGAATAAACGTCGGTTCATTCTCGAAATTTATATCGTTCTTCATTACCGAGGTATGGTACCTACCTCCCATGTAATAGCACAAGTTGTGTCTCTTAGTACATCAATGTTGTACCGTTAATACATGTAATTATTGTGGCACTGACTCTACTGGTATGGGTGCTACCCGGGAGAGGGTCGTGGGAAATTGGAAAAGAGCAAGACGGTAACATGGTCGCTTTCTACCATTCCGATGACAATTGAAATCAACTGCATATATTCTCAGTTGATCAATAATCCAATTGCTATTATACACATACTCATAAGGATGTACTTAGTGACTTTTAAATGTGTGTCTGTTGCAAATGTAGAATCACCATGTTTTATGTCGTCAACCATACATGTCATGATCAGAATGCATTTTGACACACTCGTATGTACACATCGTATTGAAATAGTCGCACTTTGTGTAATTATGCTGTGCTATTCTCGTAAAGCTCATTCTGAAGCTATATCGCATTCGCGATTATTGACATGGGCAATCAGATAATCATCGTACGAGCAGCTAGGTAATATCGCTCCGAATGGGAAGATTGGATGTTACAGTGGAGAAGTCGACATTCGAGTTACCGCCATCCCCACGAGGGGACTCATTGCATATGCCATAGTTTAAAGACCCTACGGGAGTTGTCTCTGATAGATTGCATAATTGACGATAGTCGTTCAATGGCCAAGAAAACCACCTACGAGTAGACAAAAGATGCAGACTCGCGGGAAGTGGGGAGAACCATCGCGAGTGCGGTCAATACCATCAACTCCCCCAGTGTAAAATTATTAATAGCTCGCGTCTATTAAGCCAAGTCGGATCAAAGCGGTGATTGTACACTTGCACAGGTATACAAGTGCAGGTATATAAACAGCGGTGTGGCAGGGGTTGCAACAGCTTCAGGTTTTTTCAAACATCAATGATGAAACCCCATCGCTTCGTGTTGTTGTAAGTTTGTAACAAGGTCATTAACTCTGGTCTTAAGCATTATTATCATCCCGGCTGAGCAATGGCAACATTTTGAAGAATTATTGCTACTACTATTCCCTACATGTAAAAAGAAAGTATGAATGTAGTCAACTCCGTACACAATGAATGACCCCTAACTTGGGTTGCTCGCGCCATCTTGCTCCCCACTTACTGTATTGAATACTCGTATTGAAGCAGATCTCTCCCCCTTGGGGGTCCTGTCTGAGACGTAGACAGGGGGGAGGTGGTGGCCTGAACGATGTTTGGGTGTGTGTCGTGGGTTTCGAGACGACTACGGAGTACAGGATGATTCTAGACTCCACTCAAAAAGTTCCATCTTCTTTTCGGGAGCATTACGGTTATTATTACAGCCTACGGTAAACTAATTCTTTCCTTCTCATCGAACCCTGGAACCCTGGAAACCCTCGGGTAGTAAGCGCTTCGATGAGACAAAGGCCTGCTACTCGTACTTTTTTTTTCCTCCCTCCTAGACTCACCGTTTTGCGCCATTCCATGGTCTTGGCAGACACAGCCGAACTCCGTGCACCTCCGTACCTCCGTGTTATGGCCCCCGTACTGCTGCACCCTTTCTGTGTACTCCGTATTACTCGTACTCCGTATTTCATTGTATTGCAGGTATTCTGTATGAGAGAGACCCATCATCATGACCGGGATATTCACTCATACACATTTCTTATAAAAGGTCCTCATCGTCTGTCCTTTTCCAATCCCTTTCTTCTCTTTCTCTCCATCATCACCAACCAATCCCTTCCATCCTACCATCCACCTTTGAAACATCTTCTGTGAAGATTTTCTTTTCTTCTTTTTTTCTTCTTCAATTCTCCTTTACAGCCGGTCTGTATTTTTTAACATACAAATTCTATTATTTCTTTTTTTAAACCAAAAACAAAAAAAGACCCTCCTCTTACACACATCAAAATGTACTTCTCCAAGACTCTCGTCCTTTCCTTCGCCGTCTCGGCCCTGGCTCTGCCTACTGCTCTTCAGGGCAAGGTCCAGAAGCGTGCTGGTGTCCTTTCCGTCAGCGACTACGCCGACTTCCAGGTCTCCGACGGTGTTGCCGGAAACGCCCTGGATGAGGTCAACAAGAAGTTCCCCGTATGTTCTTTCCCACACACTCTCTTTCACTCTTTGATATCTCAGGCCCTCTAACAATGAAACCAGATCGACACCAATGACCTCGCCAACGTCGACGACGACGACCTGGAGATCATCAAGGCCGCCCGCGAAACCGCCGAGTCCGCCGAGGTCGACGACGGCGGCTTCAACGACGCTATTGAGGATGCCGGCGAGGACACCGACGAGGGCAAGGCCCTCCAGGTCGGCAAGATCAAGAACAAGGTCCTGAAGCTGCAGCTCGAGGTCCTCGGTCTCCAGATCGACCAGGCCAAGAACGGAGAGGACAACTCGGATAAGATTGAGGAGGAGCAGACCAAGCTCAACACCAACATTGAGAGTGACAAGGAGTCTGCCGGCGAGACCAGCCAGAGCATCGACTTTGACGGTGACGACAGCCCTTAAATCAAAACAAACACATACTCTCTCTCTGGATAATTGAAAAGGAAAAAAAAGAGAAGGAACAGAGGTGGGAACATCAAGAACAACCCTTCAAAAGAGGTGGGGAGACAGGCTCGTGTGGTGAACCTTTTTCATGTCTGGACGCATTTTGAGGGATACATCCGGTTGTGTTACCTTCATTGTGGGATAGACATGAGAAAGATCGGGCTTCTCTTTCCCTTTTGGTAATATATTTTTTCCATCTCATGTCTTCCGGTGGTTGCTTTACAACAGCTACCGGGGTGGCATGAGGGTCTTCAGAATAATGGAAAAAATGGGTGTTCATTTGTACGATATGGATGGCTCTTTGTGGTTCATTCTTGCTGTATTAGTATCACAAGAATAAGAACCTAAATAATACGGGATATAACAAAACTTTTACTCATATTGGTGAAGCCACAGTGAGTGGGACGTGAAGCAGTCCCTCATCCTCTTTCAGTTCCTAGTCCATGAAGATACATGGTTATGATGAGCTTCATATTGTATACAATGCTCATGGTATCCTCGCTATGAACAGAAAAATCCTAATAACTATCATACATAGTCGCACCCAACAGGACAACAATCACAGAAGCAAGCGAGACATCAACCCCCGCAGCGACAACAACATCCCACTCATTCTTGATCCCCGGCACATAAGCAGACATCTTGTCCGTCCTCTTGGCCGTCATGACAATCTTCTTCCCGTAGCGGACATTCGTGCGCTGCTTCCAGATATCCTGCCCCTCGATATGAAGCACGACCTCTTCGTCATCAGCGCCCTCAGCACCAAGCGCATTCGTCAAGCTGAGCATCCTCTGGTCCTTGAGCGTCCCGTAGCCTGACCGCATCTCGGCGACGGCGTGGCTGGTCTTCTTGCTGTCCGCGCCGGGGAGCTCGACGGTCCACTTGGAGGTGATGGTGTGGCAGCGCAGGACGAACAGCGGGAGGCCGGAGGCGTCGCAGACCTGGCGCGTCCTGGAGAGGTATCCCCCGTCCACGGTGAATAAGGTCCGCGATTGCTCACTGCCGTCTCCCCCTTCTGCTTCTTTTCTCTTCTCTTCTGCCGCGGTGGAGCTACTTGGTGCAGAAGAGGACGAGGACGAGGAGGAAGGTTCGCCAATGTTGGAATGGCCAAGTGCAGATGCGGCGGCCTTGTCGTCTAGTGAGAAGATGGTGAATTTCCCAGCTGAGAGGGCTTTGCCGTGCTGCTGGACGCGCAAGACGGTCTGTTTGTCAGCGACGTGCTCTGGTCGTAGAGCGATGGGCTTCTTGGGGGATGTGAGTTCGGGAAGCATGGTGGGTGGTGTTGGTGATGTCGATGGTTCAATGAAGTGCACATTTCTCAAGGATCAACGATTGATTGCTGCCCGGCTCTTGGTCAAGAGACAATGATGCTCCATGGAAGTTGAGGGGAGGGGAGCGGGGG